>PVIH01022858.1:0-26181 GCA_004025045.1 Sigmodon hispidus | reverse complement strand
TCATATCTATTTGGTGTTCTGTAAGCTTCTTGTGTCTTTATAGGCATTTCCTTCTTCAGGTTAGGAAAGTTTTCTTCTATGATTTTATTGAAAACATTATCTGTGCCTTTGAGCTGGTATTCTTCTCCTTCTTCTATTCCTATTATTCTCAAATTAGGTCTTTTCATGGTGTCCCAGATTTCCTGAACATTTTGAGTTACGGCTTTTTTGGTTTTACTATTTTCTTTGACTGATATATCTATTTGAGCTACTGAGTCTTCCACTTCAGAGATTCTATCTTCCATCTCTTGAACTCTGTTTGTTATGCTGGTATCTGTGGTTCCAGCTTTTTTCTTCAGCTTTTCTATTTCCATCTTTGCTTCATTTTGTGCCTTTTTTATTGCTTCCATTTCAGGTTTTAGTTCCTGGCATGTTTCTTTCATAGATTTGTTCATCTCTTCCAATTTTTTGTTTGTATTTTCTTCTATTTCTTTAAGGCATTTTTTCATATCTTCTTTGAGAGCTTCGATGATCATCAAATAGGAATTTTTGGTGTTGCTTCCTTCTGTTTCCTCTTCATTGCTTAGTTCAGGTCTTGTATTTGTAAGGTCGCCACTCTCTTCTGGAGTTACCATGTTGTCCTTTGTATTATTATGTAATTTTTTGCACTGACGTTTGCCCATGGCTTCAGTGGTTCACGATTAGATGTGAACCTGGTCAGTTGTGGCACTCGGGGTTGTGTGCCTCCTGTCACCTCTCTGGTCAGGGTCTGAGTCTGTCCTTCAGAGACCCCTGCAGTTGTTGGTTTGATCAGTTCCAGGTGGTGGTGGGTAGCCGTGCAAATTCCCTCAGCAGGAGCTGTGGGTGTGGTCAGGGGCAGAGTTTACCTGCCCCTGCTCCAGAGTGTGCTGGGACTCTGCAGACAGCCCTTGGTCCCGGGAGCGGAACCGGAAGCTATGGGAGCTCAACTCTCCCTCCCAGGCTGGGATATAGGCGCTGGGGCCTGGTGACCCCTCCTCACCTCTGGGCGGGGTCTGAATCTGCCCTTCAGAGACCCCTGTTGTTGGTTTGCTCAGTTCGAGGTCTTGGTGGGTAGCCGTGCAAATTCCCTCAGCAGGATCTGTGGGTGTGGTCAGGGGCAGAGTTTACCTGCCCCTGCTCCAGAGTGTGCTGGGATTCTGCAGACAGCACTTGGTCCTGGGGTTATCAGTGTTCTTAATTGGAAGGGACAGAATAATCATCTAAAATATCAATGTTTCACTCCAAACCTGTCTGGCTCTTGCACTTAGCTCAGTAGAATTGAGGGCTCTGGGAGAAATATCATTATATTACAGAGGTATAAGAAGGGAATATCAATTTTTATAGGATTAACAGATAGTTTGTTCTTTTATTCATCCATTTGCCTAAAACCTTCCGATGTGCTAGGGTAACAGGCATGTGCTAACACTACTTTTATGCAGTTCTGGAAATCAAATCCTGGGCTTCATACACATTAAGCAAGCACCCTATCAACTGTGAGCCATATATTCATTACCCTTTTGAAATTTTATTTTGAGGCAGGGTTTTGCTAAGTTGCTCAGGAGGAACTTGAATTTAAGAGCCTCCTGCTTGGCTTCTTGAGTAATTGGTATTACAGAAATGAGACACCACAGTTAGTGTCAATCATTTTTTTAAAAGGCTACTTTTAAAAAAAAAGGTTATTTGTTTTTTTATACAATTTCACTAGTGTCTTGTCTTTAGAAATTGTTTGTAGAGGGTTCGTACAGAATCCTGGTCTCACAGTGGATGTTTGCTGACTCCACCATTGAGCATTCTCATCACATGGCTTAATGGAGAATTCAGTGTGTTTTAGATTTCAGAAACACACTAATTCTGGGGACCAAGTAAGAACCATTATATTTGAAGTTCAAATGTATCTTCTAAAATTATATTTGAGTGTTCAGAAATTGGGAACTACTTTTTCTCATGAAATATTTCCTCAACATTTAAGAAAACAAAAAAAACTAGGGGCTGCACTGGACAGATGGTGACTTGCTGCTCAACCAAAAGACCTGGATTTGATTCCTAGTACCCACATTGTGAGTTGGCTCACAACTATCTAAAGTTCCAGTTCCAAAGATCCATCAACTTCTGGCCTTCATGGGTACTGCACAAATGTGATACACAGATATTTAGGCATGCAATACATACATATACATAAAATAAAATAATAAAAATGAAAGTTTAAGAAAGAAAAATAAGCTTTTTAAAAGATTTATTTATATATGTGAGTGCTCTATCTGCATATATGCCTTTATGCTAGAAGAAGGAATCAGATCCCACTGTAGTTGGTTATGAGCCACTATGAACTCAGGACCTCTGGAAAAACAGCTAGTGCTTATGGCTGCTGAGCCATCTCTCCAGACTGAACAATAAATTTTTTTTATTGCAGAGTATTATGTTACAGTTATTATCTAATTTATTAGTATACAATTGTTTATAGCATCTTATACTCCTTTTATTTTGTTGGCATTTAAAAAGATTTTATATTTTTATGTGTAAGAGTATTATGCCTGAATGTTTACCTGTGCACCATGTGGGTGCAGTGCCCACAGAGGCCAGAAGAAGGTATTGGATCTCCTACAGCTGTAGTTATGTATGGTGATAAATTGCCATGTGGGTACTCAGAACTGAACTGATATCCTTGAGCTAAAGTCATTTGAAAGGAGGAACCTCAAATAAGAAAATGTCTTCATAAGATAAGGCTATAGGCAGGCCTATAAGACATTTTTTTAATTAGTGATTGATGGGGAGGAAGGGAGTAGCCTATGGTGATTAGTGCCATCCCTGGACTGCTGTTTCAGCGTTTTATGAGAAAGCAAGCTGAGCAAGCCATGGGGAGCAAGCCAGTAAGCAGCACTCCACCATGGCCTCTGCCTCTGCATAGCACCTGTCTCCAGCTTCCTGCCCTGTTTGAGTTCCTGTCTTGGCTTCTTTTTATGATAAACAGTGATATGGAAGTATAAATCAAATAAACCCTTTCCTCCCCAACTTGCTTTTTGTCATGGTGTTTTATTACAGCAACAGAAACCCTAAATAAGACAATCTCCTACAAGAGCAGCCAGTGCTTGACCAACTCCATGTGCTAAATTGAAGTTGTCAAAGTTTTATGACAAGTGCTCTGAACCATCTCAGCAGCTCTATCTCTACTTTAACGTGCTTGGATTTTTGACTTAAATAGATAATTTTCTGGAAATCTTTATCTGTATCTGTAGCAAAGTAGATTTCTTTAATAATTTTATTTATTTATTCTGCAGTTTTGGTTCAGGGTTTCTCTGTGTAGCCTTGACTGTCCTGGGATTTGCTCTGTAGATAAGGCTGGCCTTGAAGTCAAAAATCAATCTGCCTCTGCTTCCTGGCTTCCAGAGTGCTGAGATTAAAGGCATGCACCACCACACCCAACATTAAAAAAATATTTATTACTGTGTGCATGTGGGTTTTTTTGCATGCATATGTGTGTAATGTGTGGAGGTATGCTGTGCCATGGTACACATGTCAAGGTCAGAGAACAGCTTTCTGGGGTTCTTCTACTGTTTAGGTCCTGAAAATCTGACTTAAGTCATTATGCTTATGTAACAATTTTTTTTTTTTTTTTACCCACTGAGCCATCTTGCTTTCCTATTAATTCTTTTTCAATGTATATTTTCATGGCTATAATCTGTGTTAACGTTTTTTATCATTTTTTTCATCTCATAATTAACTGTGTTTTCATTTTCATTTGTCTCAGAGTATCTTCTGATTTCTCTTGAGTTCTTCAACTCATTTGTTGTTTAAAAATATCTTGTTAATTTTTTCATCTGTGGATTCTCTACTTTTCCTCATGCCATTCATCTCTGCTTTTCTTATGCTGTAATCAGAAAAAAAATACTTTTAAAATTTGCTAAGATACCTTATGGCTTAACATGTGGTTTGTCCTGGAGAGAGAGTTCCATGTGCACTTGAAAATAGATATGAGCCAGATATGATATTGGAGGCCCATAATTCCAGCATTAAGAAGGCTGAGGCTGAAAGATCACAAGTTTGAGATACTGAGTGAGTTCCAGGTCTTCTTGAGCTGTATCCAGAGACCATGTCTAAGATTTTAAAAAGAGAATTAGTTCATTATTTATTGAAGTATTTTACATAAATTTTAAGGGTTATCATTTCCATTCATTCAGAAGTTACTTGGGGGGGCTGGAGAGATGGCTCAGCGGTTAAGAGCACCATCTGCTCTTCCAGAGGACCCGGGTTCGATTCCCAGCACCCACATGGCAGCTAACAACTGTCTGTAGTTCCAGTTCCAGGCAAAACACCAAGGCAAATAAATAAATAAATAAATAAATAAATAAATAAATAAAGTTAAAAAAAAGAAGTTACTTGGGTAAGTAACTTTCAAATTCCTTTTTTTCTTTTATTTTTTTTGTTTCTCTCTCATTGGGATGTGAACACAGGCTGACATCTGCCCAGTGGTCATCACATTTCCAAGTATAGCATGGATTTAAGAAAGATGGATTTAAGAAAGATATTAAAAGATTTTTTAAAATATTTTATTATCTGATATTTTCTTGTTATAGTGAGAGAAAGGATTTGATGGCTTTCTATATTCTTGCTAGTAGAACTATCAGATCACTTTGTATTTAGTTAGGAATTGGGATAAATTAAGTTTGGGCTTCTAGTACCTATATGATTGTCTTAGTTAGGGGGAGGTAGAAGCTGATGCAAGGGGTCATGGAGCAGTGCTGCTGGATTGTTCCTCATGGTTTGCTTAGCCAGCTTTCTTATAGAAACTAAGACCTCCACCCTGGGAACAGCACCATCCACCATGGGTTGACCCCTCTCCTATTGGTTACTAACAGCTTGATCTCATAGAGGCATTTCCTTAACTGGAGTTTCTTCCTCTGATGACTCTAGCTTTGTCAAATTGACACACAAAATCAACCAGTACAATAATGTAATTCTATTTTTGTTCCTAGTATGTTTACCATCATATGTTGAGAACAGTTTACATAGCTTCTCTACCCTTGGCTGTCTTCAGCTATAATTTTGTCATCCTGAACTCATCAGTATTTTTGAAAACTCTTTGCAACTTCTTATACATTTCCTTATTTAGAATTATACTTTTCTGGGGAAACTGGATCTAACTGTGAGACTAGTCCCTGAAATTTTCTTCCTCTTTAGTTGTTGGCCCTGCCATTACTAATTGTCATGTTAGCTTTCCAGTAACTTCTATCACAGTTTTTTCTTTCTTTTTATTAAAATTTTTTTGTTTTTTTTATTTTATGTGAATTGGAGTTTTGCCTGCATGTATAACTGTGTAAGGGTGTCAGATCTTGGAATTACAGACAGTTGTTAGCTGCCATGTGGATGCTGGGAATCAAATTCAAGTCCTCCGGAAGAGCAGTCAGTGCTCTTAACTGCTGAGCCATCTCTACAGCCACAGACAGTTTTTTCTTTAAGGGAGTTTTGATTGGTTTTAGTAGGAAGACTGGTTATAACAACTAGTTCAGTATCAGAGGCACAATCTCCATCATAAGCTTTAGATATCTTTGGTTTTAGGATTTAAGTTTTTGTCAACTAACAGAAACTCTGCAGTTTCTTCTATGAATTTATGGAAATGTGTGTTCAAATATGGTATGCTGTTGGGATCATTTCTGCTTATACACCCAGCAAATTTAATTGGAAACCTTGTTATGAGAAACCAAGAGTAGCAGACTGACTAACTTAATGTTTTGCAATCTACATTAATAATAATCACTGTGTTTTGACCCCTCCCACACAAACTGGCCTTCTTCAAAGGCCACTATTTTAACTCTCCCCTGATTATGCAAATATGGGTAAATGAAGGATAGTTGTAATTTCCTGTCATGTATGTTTCATCTAAGTCATGATATAGGACCCAAAGACACTTTGGTTGGTAGGAAGAGAAAACAGCAGAGAACTAGATCTTATTCTACTCTACTACCATGTACTCATGAATTTCATAATGTAGAAGGCCCCCAGACTGGATCATCCACTAACCCCACTGTTAATGTAGAGTTTAGGCATATTGAGAATGAGAAATAGATACAGATAACTCAACTGGACTTAGAACAAGCCTGTCTGAACCTTTCATTCTGTCATGGTGGAAGTATATTAAATACCTTACCTGGTTTTATCCATAGAACAGAATTAAAAATTGAGGGATGACAGGTATTTGTGTGAATAATTCCATCTACAAAATGAATCTGATAGTCACTGAAGTATCTGTATTGGACTCAGTTTATTCAGCTTTATGCCAACTTATTTTCTAAAAGCAATATTAGTTATGTTTCTTTAACGATTTTTAATATTGATTTTGAATTCCTAAATGTTTCTGTTAAATTTGTAGAAAAGAGATTTAAAATCTTTAAGGGACTAGAAAATAATGAGTATATAAATAGACTTTGCTTTCGAGGAAAAAAAGCCTAATTTGAACTCTGTCCACTTTCAAATTGAGTAACTTAATTAAAGTAATATGTAATCTTTGAAACACTCCATATTCCAAAGTTGTTAAAGTGTAAAGAACTTACTTTAATTAAGGAGTAAAATGTGACCTAAATTGGTTGTCTTGCAGGTATGAAAGAATTGAAATCCCAATCCATATTGTACCTCATATTACTATTGGGAAGGTATGCCTTGAATCAGCAGTAGAGCTGCCAAAGATCCTGTGTCAGGAAGAACAGGATGCATATAGAAGGATTCACAGGTAGGAACTCTTAGTGTTTCTCTTGTTGACTTCAGTGAAGGCACTTTATCTTTAACAGCTTAGCTCTCAACTCCCCTTTCCTTCTGCCTGCCTGTGAGAGAGCTTCACGGCAGCTTCAAATCATGTTTTTCACACTATATTATAATAATTTCTTTAACATTACTATCTTGCCTCTTATATTTTGGATCCTTTAAGACAAAACACATTTCCTTTTCTGGTTGTGAAAATAAACCACAACATCCTAGTGGCCCCATTGTGTAGTACTGGACCTGTCTACTAAATGCATACATAGTATATCAAGAGCTTTGGTGAGAGATAGTAATTTCATAATTATGTTTTTGAATTATCTTTTGAATTTTTGAATAAAACCATATATCCTCAAATAAATACAAAATGAGCAATGGTAGAAATTGGCAAAGGCCCGATGCGGGTTATGATTTTGTTAAACACCTGACCATTTTGATTCTGCTTCATTGCTAACGTAAAGTGCCTTATCCCTTTAGCCTTACACATCTGGACTCAGTAACCAAGATTCATAATGGCTCAGGTAAGATTTTTTTCTGGAGTATATGAAGTGATTTCTGACACACTCGTTTTATAGAAGCAATTTTAGTTTTCTGACATACTCGTTTTATAGAAGCAATTTTAGTTTATCTTGGAATTTCCTCCTCAAGAAATTTTATCTTGTTCCTTACATTTTCTTGAAACCCTACAAACCCTTAAATACCATAAATGTGGCTTTATGATAAGACAAAAGCAAAACTAGAAAAGTTTTTTTATAGACTAGCTTAGTGGTGTGCTGGTACATGCTTAAACACTAACTCTTAGAAAACCTTAGTTCCTATTGTATTTCATAGCATGGATACTCAATAACTTCCAGAAATTTTAGCAATATGACATTATAAACTGGTTTTATTACCTTACTACCAACCTATTATAGTAAGAATTGGAAGAGATAGGCAAGTAAAGGAAAGGGAATATATCAGGGATGAAGTTTTTCATGTAAATAGGAAAAGAATTCCTGAGTAAGTCTAAGGAGCAAAAACACCTCAGTATAGTGTGCATGCCATTTTACTTGCTTCAACATATACACATCCCTAGCTACACTTATTCAGATAATCCAGACTTTCCTATTTAATTACTAAACAGGGTATAGTGTTGCATGTCTACAGTACCAGCTCTAGGGAGGCAGAGGCAAGAGGACTGCCATAAATTTGAGGCCAGCCTAGTCTATACAGACAATTCCAGAATAAAACCTAGCTACTGAGATTCTGACTTTAAAAAATGTAAGACTGAAACAAACAACAACAAAATACTTATACACTAAGCCACTGGTGAAGAACAATGGAAAGCTTTCTTTTTTATTTTACTTATTTGTTTGTTTGTTTATTTTGAGGCAGAGTCTTTCTATGTAGCTTTGGCTGTTTTGGAGCTCACTATGTAGACCACCCTGTTTTCAAATTCACAGAGATCTGCCTGCCTCTGCCTCTCAAGTGCTGGTCTTAAAGACATGTATCAGAACAACCAGTGGAAAGATTTCTGATTGGTATTTCTTTGTGAAGATAGAAGGGAAGCATGGCTTGGTATATCTCATCATTTTTATCTCAACAAAACATGACAAAGAATTAAGATTGGTATTGTATGACATACAACCATACTATAAAATTACAATCACTTAAAAAATATAATAACAGCTCATGGTAGATAAACTGATCAATATACCAAGAGACAAGTACATATATATGAAAGAATTCATATTTATCATGGATAGGTTAGTTACTACATAGCATTCATTCATTTGTTTGTAAAAAAAAAAAAAAAGAAAGGAAGGAAGAAGGAAAGAAAGAAAGAAAAAAAGAAAGAAAGAAAGAAAGAAAAGCATTTAAATACCCTTTCCCTGCTAGATAGCCTTCTATCTAGGCACAGGACTATAGTGCTGATCAAAACAGACAGGCTTACCTTCCATGTACTTAATTTTGTTTCCATTTGAGGAGACAGTAGAGTCCTTCTCCTACTAGTGAAGGAAACCCTTCTGTGCTTTCTTAGCCCTTTCACTTGAAGAAATGAAGAGCTGGCCAACTTTCTCCATTTTTTAAATTATATCTTATTTTTTACATAGATTTCTATTTGGTTTATGGATCTAAGGCTTCAGAATATGTATCTGCTTTGTTCAGCTCTTTTCCCCCCCAGTTGACTACAGAAAATCATTTACGAGTCCTACTTATTGTGCTTTAGAAACTTGTTTTCCTAAGCCCCTTTTTCTATGCCCAATATTTTTGGTAGCATAGTGGATAGCACTTTTTAATAGTTATCTTTTTTCCCTTTCTTACTGAAGTGTTTACCAAGAATTTGTGCAGTCAGATGTCGGCAGTCAGTGGACCTCTACTACAGTGGTTGGAGGACAGATTGGAGCAAAACAAGCAGCATTTGCAAGAGTTGCAACAAGAAAAGGAAGAGCTTATGGAGGAGTTGTCTTCCCTAGATTAAAGCAAGAGGACAAAAATTTAATGTGGTAATTTTTTTTCTAGTTTGTGTGCTGAATATGATCCAAACTATATATAACTCCTGTGTTGACAGATAATTCAGAAGCACCTTTTATAGCCCAACAAATAGTTTTGTGTATATAAAAAACACAAGATGCTTTCCTAAAATTTCCCCACAGCTCATATAATCCTCTTTACCTGTAGCTACTATAAAAGAAAACATGCAGGATAATTTAAGTAGAATATAAAAGTTAAGGGGTATAAGAGGAACATTAGCAGGGAATATCTGGGAATAAAATGTCTGATAAAGTTTATTTTAAATTTTTAAAATATTTATTCTATTTTTTGAATCAAAGTGTCAATGTGTATCCTTAGCTGCCCTGAAACTCACTATACATACCTCAATAATCTGCCCTCAGACTCAGAGATGCACCTGCCTCTGCCTCTACAGTGCTGGGATTAAAGGTGTACACTACCTACCATGGTTGATATTAAATATTTATTCTCAATGAAAATACCTGGCATAAACTTTTTTCTTTGAGACAATGTCTCATTAGGTAGCTGTGGCTCTCTGGATCTCACAGAAATCCACTTGCCTCTACTTTCTGAATGATGAGATTAAAGATGTGCACCAGCAACATAAACTTTTTAGAATTTGAAGTCTTTGTTTTTATTTTCAGACATATGTATACTATATAATAAGATAAAAGAAGAACACTTGATATTTCTATTATTTCTATTTTATAGTTTGATGTTTTTGCTAGGCAAGTTAATCATAAGGAAAAACATGCAGGTGACTCATCAGCACCCACCTCTGTTGGTTTTACTCATTTAGAATCATGAATGAGGACTTCCTTCTTGATCTCTAAATACATGAGATATATAAATTTGGATCTGTGTGGATGGTCTTTTAAGCAAACAGTTGAGTTCTAGCTTATTTGAGTCTAAAGCAAATTGTTACTGATTCTATCTGAGAATTCAATTATAATATGACCATAACTTTCTTTTTAGGATTTAGGTTATAATCATACGTCAAAAATGTGATGATTGTATTTTATTATACATTCATATATAGCCATTAATTGTATATGTGTCTTTAGAAAAAGGTTGAGCCTGTTGCATATTGGAAACTAAAGTAGGAATTGGAAATAGAGTAAAAAGTAAGAAAACAGTCCCATCCATAGTGATAATTGCAGGTTTTAGTTTGTATTATTTTCCCTTAGATGGTTGTTTTTTTTCAAATTCCCAGAATCACTTAAAGTTCAAATTTCAAATTCAATATTTGAGGCTAAAACCCAGAAATCTACATGACCTACTTAGCTGATTCTGTGGCATACTTATATTTGTAAACAAATATTCTTAGGGCATATAGAATATAAATATAAATATTTATATTTAAGGAATATAATATAAATGCTGTATTTTCCTAATTTTCTTCCATCAAATTGTTCTCTTCATTTTTTATAGGGCATATGAAAATACTAGACATATAATTTATTAAACTAAATCAGTTTTGAAAAATACAAAGTTGGAGGGCCTACATGATATAATTTCGACTTATATACTTCAAGACATAGTATAAAGCTACAGTAATCAAGATACTATGAAATTTGCAGAAGAATGGATGTATAAATCAATGGAACAGGAAAGAAAATTCAGAAATAAACATAATACACAAAACTAATTTTGAAAAAGTGCAAAATTTCAACAATTTGAATTTCCACAAGCCAACAAAGTATATTCTAAAAGTACCTCAAAATGTGTCATTGATTTAAATATAAGGTGGAAAACTAAGAAAAAAAATCATCCAAGAAAAAGTTTCAGGAGTCAGGTACTTAATCTTCAGTTGAAAAGTATAATCTACAAGACAAAAGTAGATTTTAGACTTCATCAACATTAAAACTATTTATCCTGCAAAATATTAAGAGAAAAGGCAAGAAATTACTTGCAAACTATGTAATATCTGATTATTAGAAAAGATAATTGCTCAAAACTCAAAAATAAGCCAGTAGAAAATGAAAGAAGACATAAACATTGTCACTAAAGAGGATAAATAGAAGTAATTATGTGAAAGTATATTGACCCTCATAAGTCATTGTGAAATTAAAGCCACAATGTGGTATGGTATATACTTATCAGAACTGCTGAAGTGAAAATGTCAAATACTGTTGAGGATGTGAACTATGTTTCTCAGACAATGACAAGAATGTAAGATATAGCTACTGGGTAGAAGAGTTTGGAAATTTTTATAAAGTTAAGCATATAATTAACATGACCCAGTAGTCATACTGTCTGTACAAAAACTTTTACAAATTTTTTTCTTTGCAGCTGAAAATTAGAAACAACTCAAATGTTCTTCAGTGAATAAATGGCTAAACAAACCATTCTTACCATGGAATACTACTCTGTAGTGGAGAAGAACACATTGCTACCATCTATATAATTTAGATGAGTTTGGGGCATATAGTAAATAAGATGAAAGCAAGTCTTAAAAGGTCACTTACTGTATGGTTTTATTTCTAGAGCATTGTTGGAATGTCAGAATTAATGAAAAGAAAGAACAGATTAATGATTTCCAGAGTCAGGGACTAAATGTTGTAATGCATATGTTCTGTTATTGTAGTGTAATGTAAGAGTTTGTTTAGGCTGATGAAATAGTTTTGTATCTTAAATTTAGTGTTTAGTATATAAATCTGTTCCTGTCCTAGCATCATATGTATGTATGTATATACATGTAAATCTATGGATGTAAAATCTAGTAGAAGTTAATAAAGTCTGTAGCCTATTTTGCATTGTTATGCCATTACCATAATGATGGTTTTGAAAATCTACAGTTGTAGAAGCTCTTATAACTAGGACAAACTGGGTAAAGGATTCATGGGATTTTGTACTATTTTTGTAATTTCTGGTAAGTATATGATTATTGCAAAATAAGAATTTGTAGGTTTAGACAATAGGAAGTAAGGTTCCATTAATAGTGGCACATGCCTGTAATCCCAGAGCTCAGGAGGTTGAGGTGGAAGATTTACTGCAAGTTTAGAGCCAACTTTAGCTATATAGTTCCTAGGCAGTTGGACTATAGTGTGAGTCCTTGTCTCAGAATAGAAGAGGGAAGGTAATATAAAGAAGATTGGGTACAGGGGATAAAATGATCTGAATATTAGCCCAATTTATAGGCCAACAATGAACACAAGTCTGTGTTTCATTTTCATGAATAAAATGAGATTATAGTAGATGACCATGAAGGTTTCTTTCAGTCAGTGTTTATATTTCAAAAATACTGATCTTCACAAAACTGATCTGCATGAGGTGTGATTATTTTCTCAGTCACACCTATGTGGTTTACCTTTACACAAAATATTGCATTTCAGAACACGACCTTATATCATCTCTGATTCTGCCTTTTCAATCAGTCAAGACTGATCAGAACAGAAAGTACTTGTTTAGGTAGGTATCTTCTCCCTCTAATTGTTTAAGCCTTTTTTGAGATAGGTCCTCATGCTATAGCCCAAGTTGCCCTCCCTCTAGTTTTTATGCCTCTACCTCCTGAGTGCTAAGATTACAGGCATACAGCACCATGCCTGTCTGCTTCCTTATTTTCTATACATAGAACCTGCATTCTGACTTTGTCTACACTGCCTTTGAAATTGTTCCTCCTAAAGTCACCAATAACTTCCACATAGTCAAACTCATTAATTTTTGAAAACTGCTATTAATAAACTTCTGGCTTAGCACAGTTGGTCATTCTTCCAAACCTATCAATGTGTTATCATGTATTTTATTATTTCTTATACCCTATCCATTTCTTCTAAAATTCATTCATAAAAGCCTTTCCATAAAGTTACAAACAAATTCATTTCTTCTTATATACCTCTTTCTGAACCCTAGAGTTATATTTTTAGCTACCCAGTATATATTTCCACTGGGTCGTCTTATTGCCACATTGAATTTGAGAAGTCTAAATTTTAACATGTTTCTGGCCCAACCTATATTCTTTTATATTTCTTACCTCAGTGAAGGGAAACATCCATATGCACAAACTAAGAGTCCAAACAGGCATCCTCAATATCTGTCACCTTTTAAACTGTTTGCATTAGTATGGAGTTAAAACAATTTGGATTTATTTTTGTAATCTAATCAAAGGTGTAATGTGTAAAATAGGTATTTGTGAAGAAGAATGGCCAGATGGGTTGTCATGGGGCCTAGTGATTGGGGTTATTTCATGAAGACATAAGAGTTCTTAACCTTGTAGCAGAATTGCGAGAACAAGATCTAGTGAAAGAAGCCTTGTGTCGGTACCCTCACAGTGAAGAGAAGACAATGAATGATCTCTTACATTAAATAAAGTGATTAAGCAAATAAGTAAATGCATTGAGGAAAATTGGAGGTAGTTTTTTCTTGCTTGAAACTTTTTTACGGATAGGTAAAAAGGAAGGATAAAATTACCCCCATGATGTTAAATGGAAATAGAACGTTGATAAGATTGTTTTAAAGGGGAATTATGTGACTCTATTGAGATAATGATCAGTGTATCTGTATACCTCCAGTTCTTACCTCTTCTCATTAAGAAGGAGTAGAAATGGCACTTCAGTAGCTAATGAGCATACCTGCCACCAAGATGCTGGACTTCTAATACTATTCACCATTAACAGTGAATAGAATTGACTCCAAAAATGAATGCATATGTATATGATGAACTAAGTTTTAACAAAAATGCTAAGAAAATTGAATGAGAGGAACAATAGACCTTTCAACAGCTGGTGATTTGACAACTAAATATCTGCATAAAATAATGAAGCTGGCACCCCACCCCTTATATTATGTATGAATGTCAACTAAAAATGTATTAAAGATTTAAATGTAAGAACTTGTAACTATTAAAATATTAAAACATCAGCAAATCTTTATGGCTTGTTTTTATCAATGACATTTTAGAAAAACACAAAAAGATAGTTGTTAGACCAGATAAAAATTTAGAAATGTTGTATATCAAAAACATTTTAAAAAATCAGAAAATGGGCCAAAACATTTACCAATATCATACCTAAGAATCTAGTATCTACTGTGGGGTGGTCTTTATGTGTGCCATTTATTAACTTCTTTAAAAGTCTGTGTAAGGCTATCTCTGTATATAGATAACAATGGCTGGCTCTTTCTTTGCAGCTGCGGCTGCAAATTACAGCCACATCACTTAGAAAGCTGAGATGTATTGCATGTAAATTGTTGGGATGACTCTGTTCTTACCAAATGAAATGTGACCTTCAAATATAACTCCTATATTCAACATGAAATATTCTGTTGAGTATATATAGCTGTAAAGAACAAAGACAGAAGAAGCCAACGTGAGAAAATAGAGAAAAGAAACCATCTATAGGTATGAATATGTTTTTTTCCTAAATATACCTCAGATAGAAAAAAGCCTTAACCTTGCTGACACTGTGGGTTTCTTGCAAACCCTGTGTGCAGCCTTGGAGCTGGTTCTGCAATACTATAAGTTCTGCAATACTGTAAGTTCTGTTACTCTAGAGAACCCTGACTAATGCACAGAATTTGGCTACTGGCTATTTTATTGTCATTGGTAATGAAATGAGATATAATCCACTTAAATGTATTTTTCTATTGTATACAGTTTATTGATGTTTCTATTACATTAGTTCATTTTAACTCCCTTAGCTTAAATAATGAACTTAAATAATGAACATTCAAGAGGAGGCCGATCAATAAGATTCCAAAATAGAACCAAAAGAAATATCTAAGTCAACAAATATACAAATCACAACACAGAAACATAAGTAGCATAAAAAAACTAAGGCAGCATGACTTCCTCAAAAGTCCACATACAAGGAGATGAGTTTCATCTAGTACATGAAGGGGAAAGTCAGCAGTGTAAAGAAAAAAAGTGAGAAAAATTAGCAATATGTATGTATTAGCAAAAAGTAAACAATATAGATGAAAAAGTCAATGTGAAAATTGAGATTATGGCAAAAAACTCAAAAATGTTGCTAATAAAAATTTAAGTGAACCAAATATAAAACAAACTAGAAATCATCACTAATAGTCTGGACCAATTAGAAGAAAGTATTAGAGATGGAGGACAAGACTGAAGAAATGAAACTATCAGTAATGAAAAAGACACCATGATGTTCAAGAAGTCTAAGATATAATGAAGAGGCCAAATATAAGAGTCTGCAGAATAGAATTATCTGAAATAAAAACTAAAAATGTAAAGAAGCTATATAATAAAATTACAACAGAAATTTCCCCAAATCTAGAGAAATAGACATCCGAACACAGGAGGCATTTTACTCTAAACAGACAAGGAGAAAAGAATGTCTCCATGACATAGCATCACCAAGATGTCAAAAATATAAAGCAAAGAGGCTGGTGAGCTCAGCAGTTAATAGCTGTTGTTCCCAGAAGACTTGAATTCAGTTCCCAGCACCCTTGTGGATACTCAACCTTTCCCCCTCCCCACCCTTCTACTCTCCAGAGAAGGCAAGGAATCCCAAGGTGAATCAATTCAAAGTCTGGCATATCCTGTTAAGGTAGGACTGAGTCCTTCCCCCAAGTATCAATGCTGAGAAAGGTGTTTTCCTGCTAGGTATTGGCTTTAAGAAGCCAGTTCATAGACCTAGGATAAACTCTGATCTGAGTGTAAGAGGCTCCAGAAACTGCCCATGCCTTTCACCTGTCATCTACATTCACAGAATCCAGATCTGTTCTATGAATGTTCATCAGCTGTCATTTCAGAGTCTGCGAACTCACAACAGCACAGGACAGCCTATTCCATGGGTCTCCCCATCATCATCTCAATCCTTCTGTTCAAGCAATTTTTCCTCCCTTTTCAGCTGAGCACTTTTTCAAGTTTGTTTCAACCATTTGTAATTCTGCTGAGAATTCCCTTTTTAGTTCTGAACCCCATTTTTAAAAATTGGGTTATTCAAGGTTAGGGGCTCTAATTTCTTGAGTTCTTTATATATTTTAGAGATCAGTCCTCTGTCATATGTAGAGATGGTGAAAATGTTTCCCCTTTCTGTAGGCTGTTTTGTCTTATTGACAGTGTTCTTGGCTTTACAGAAGATTCTCAGTTTCAGGTCTGCCCATTTATTGATTGTGGTTGTTAATGTCTGTGCTACTGGTGTTATATTTAGGAAATGGTCAGCTGTGCCAGTGTATTGGAGAGTATTTCCCACTTTTTTTTCTTTCAAGTTCAATGTGGCTGAGTTTATGTTGAGGTCTTTGATCCACTTGGATTTGAGTTTTGTGCAGGGTGATAGGCTTGAATCTATTCGCATTTTTCTACACACTACCATCCAGTTATGCCAACACCATTTGTTAAAAATGCTATCTTTTTTCTATTGAATATTTTGGGCCTTTTTGTCAAAGATCAGGTGTTCATAGGTTTTGGGTTAATGTCAGGATCTTCTATTTGATTCCATTGATCCACAAGTCTGTTTTTATGCCAGTACCAGGCTGTTTTTATTACTGTAGCTCTATAGTATGACTTGAAGTCAGGGATGGTGATGCCTCCTGATGTTCTTTTGTAGTGCAAAATTGTTTTGGCAATCCTGACTTTCATGTTATACTAAATGAAATTGAATATTGTACTTTGAAGGTTTGTAAAAAATTGTGTTGGGATTTTGATGGGAATTGCATTGAATCTATAGATTACTTTTGGTAGAATTGCCATTTTTACTATGTTGATTCTACCTATGCAGGAAATGGAAGATCTTTCCATTTTCTGACATCCTCTTCAAATTCTTTCTTCAGTGATTTAAAGTTTTTGTCAAATAGGTCTGTAACTTCTTTGGTTATAGTTACTCCAAGGTATTTAATGCTATTTGCAGCTATTATAAAGGATGATATTCTCTTATTTCTTTTCATCCCTTTTATCTTTAGTGTGGAGGGCTACTGATTTCTTTGAGTTAATCTTGTATCCTGCTACATTGCAGAAGGTGTTTATCAGCTGTAGAAGTTCCCTGGTAGAATTTTGTGGGTCACTTATGTATGCAATCATATCATCTGAAAATAGAGTTTCACTTCTTCTTTTCCAATTTGTATCCCCTTAATCTTCTTTTGTTCTCTTATTGCTTTAACTAAAACTTTGAGAACTATATTGAATAGATAAGGGGAGAGAAGACAGCCTTGTTTAGTTCCTGACTTTAGAGGGATTGCTTTGAGTATTTCTCCATTTATTTTGATGTTGGCCATTGGCTTCTTGTAAATCACCTTTATTTAGATATTTTTTCTGTATTCCTGATCTCCCCAGGACTTTTATCATAAAGGAGGGTTGGATTTTATCAAAGGCTTTTTCAGCATGTAAGGATATGACCATGTGTTTTTTTTTTTCCTTCAGTTTGTTTATATGGTGGATGACAGTTAAGATTTTTCATCTATTGAACCATCCCTGCATTTCTGGGATGAGGTCTACTTTATCATGGTGGATGATATTTTTTATATGTTGTTGTATATGGTTTGCCAGAATATTGTTGAGAATTTTAGCATCAATATTCATGAGAAGAATTGGTCTGTAATTCTCCTTCTTTCTTGCAACTTTGAGTGGCTTGGGTATTAGGATAATTGTGGTCTCATAAAAAGAGTTTGGCAATATTCCTTCAGCTTCTACTGTGTGAAATAATTTGAGGGGTAATGGTAATAATTCTTCTTTGAATGTCTGGAAGAATTCTGCACTGAAACCATCTGGACCAGGGTTTTTACTTTTGGGAAGGCTTTTAATAACAGCTTTAATTTCCTTAAGGGTTATAGGTCTGTTCAAGTAATTAATCTGATCTTGATTTAATTTTGGTAAATGGTACTTGTCCAAAAAGCTGTCCATTTCTTCTAGGTTTTCCATTTTTGTGGAGTATAGATTTTTCAAAGTATGACCTGATAATGCTCTGGATTTCCTGAGTGTCTGTTGCTATATCTCCCTTTTGGTTTCTGATTTTGTTGATTTGGATTCTCTCTCTCTCTCTCTCTCTCTCTCTCTCTGCTTTTTGTTTAGTTTGGATAAGGTTTCATCTATCTTGTTGACTTTCTCAAAGAACCAACTCTTAGATTCATTGACTCTTTGTATTGTTCTTTTTGTTTCAATTGTATTGATATCAACTCTAAATTTGATTATTTCCTGCTGTTTACTCCTTCTAGGTGAGTTTGCTTCTTATTGTTGTAAGATTTTCAGTTGTGCTGTTAGTTCTCTAGTGTGGGATTTCTCTAGGCTTTTCATATAGGCATCTAGTGCTATTAATTTTCCTTTTAAGACTGCTTTCATTGTGTCCCACAAGTTTGGGTACGTTGTAGATTCATTTTTGTTAAATTCTAGGAAGACTTTGATTTCTTTCTTAATTTCTTCCTTGACCCAGAGGTGATTCAGCTGAGTGATGTTTAATTTCCATGCGTTGGCAGGCTTTCTGTGATTTTTTGATGTTGTTGAACTCCAACTTTAGGCCATGGTGGTCTGATATGATACAAGGGATTATTTTCATTTTTGTATGTGTTGATATTTGCTATATGACGAAGTATGTGGTCAATTTTAGAGAAAGTTCCATGTGGTGCTACCAAATATGTATATTCCTTTGTGTTTGGGTGGAAGCTTGTCTAAATATCTATTAAATCCATTTGTATCATAACCTGTGTGAGACGCCTTATTTCTCTGTTGAGTCTCTGTTTGGTTTACCTATCCAAGGGTGAAAGTGGAGTATTGAAGTCTCCCACTATTAGGGTGTGAGAGTTGATGTGGGATTTGAGGTTTAGTATTGTTTCTTTTACATAGATAGGTGCCTTTTATTATGGACATAAATATTCAGGACTGAAATTTCATCTTGATCAATTTTTCCTGAGATGAATAAGTAAAGTCCATCCTGAACTCTTTTAATTGATTTTAGTTTGAAGTCTACTTTGTTAGGTATTAGGATAGTAACACCAGCTTGTTTCTTAGGGCCATTTGATGGGAAAATCTTTTCCCAAACCTTTACTTGTGTCTGTTTTTAAGGTTGAGCTGTGATTCTTGTGTGCAGCAAAAGGATGGCTTCTGTTTTTGTATCCATTGTGTTAGTGTGTGTCTTTTTATAGGTGTGTGTCTTTTTATAGGTGAATTGAGTCTATTGATATTAAGGGATATTAGTGACCACTGATTGTTATTTCCTGTTATTTTTGGTGGTAGCTTGTATGTATTTCTTTTCTTTGGGCTTTTCTTCTGTGGGATTTGTGTTTTCATGGGTGTATCCAGGATCCTTAGGTTAGAGTTTTCCCTCTAATTCTTTCTGAAGGGCTGGATTTGTGGATAGATATTGTTTAAGTATGACTTTGTCATGAAATATCTTGTTTACTCCATCTGTGGTGATTGATAGTTATGCTGGATATAGTAGTCTAGGTTGGCAGCTAGGCTTTTTTAGTGTGTATATAACTTCTGACCAGGACCTTCTTGCTTCCATTGTTTCCACTGAATAGTCAGGTGTTATCCTGATGGGTCTGCCTTTATAGGTAGTTGGTCCTTTTCCTTTTCAGCTGTTAATATTTTTTCTTTGTTCTGTAGTTTTGTGGCTTGATTATTATGTGGTGAGCGAATCTCTTTGTTGTCCTGCAAGCTTCTTGTATCTTTATAGGCATTTCCTTCTTCAGGTTAGGGAAGTTTTCTTAAAACATTATCTGTGTCTTTGAGCTGGTATTCTTCTCCTTCTTCTATTCATATTATTCTCTAGTTAGGTCTTTTCATGGTGTCTCAGATTTCCTGAACATTTTGAGTTATGGCTTTTTTGGTTTTAGTATTTTCTTTGACCGATATATCTATTTGAGCTACTGAGTCTTCCACTCCAGAGATTCTGTCTTCCATCTCTTGAACTCTTGGTTATGCTTGTATCTGTGGTTCCAGCTTTTTTCTTCATATTTTCTATTTCCACCTTTGCCTCATTTTGTACCTTTCTTATTGCTTCTATTTCAATTTTTAGTTCCTGGAATGTTTCTTTCGTCTTTTGAATTTCCTTTTCTTGTTTTTCTTTCAAGAATTTTTTCACCTCTTCCAATTTTTTGTTGGCATTTTCTTCTATTTCTTTAAGGGAATTTTTTATATGCTCTCTTAGGGCTTCTATAATCTCATAAAGGTGTTTTTCCTGTAGTTTCCTTCTGTTTCCTCTTCATTGCTCTGTTCAGGTCTTTGCGTTGTAGAACCACTAGTTTCTTCTGATGTTGCCTTGTTGTTCTTTAAATTGTTATATGTATTCTTGCACTGGTGTCTGCCCATGGCTTCAGTGGTTCACACTTAAGTCAGTTCCTAGTCACTTGTGGCTAGAGGGCTTGGGTGTCTCCTATCTGCTCTGAGCAAGTAGTCTGCACAATCTCTGATTCTGCTCTGGACATGTGTCTAAGTTTCAAAAGCATCAGTTTGTCTCTGATGATACAGTTTACCCTGGAACCGGAGCCTGGCCATGAGAGGTCCCTTCTGTTATGGGTCATTTGGGGAGGACCCTCACAGCTAAAGCCTAGGGCCTGTCTGCTAGCAAGAGTCTGAAATCAAAACTTTGGGTGTGACCCTAGCCCCGGAGAGGTATTTTCTCTCAAAGTTTTAGCTAAAGCAGTAAGGGAACAATAGGAGATTAAGGGGATACAAATTGGAAAAGAAAAAGTGAAACTATCTTTATTTGCAGATGATATGATTGTATATACATAAGTGACCCACAAAATTCTACCAGGGAAATTCTACAGCTGATAAATATCTTCAGCAATGTAGCAAGATACAAGATTAACTCAAAGAAATCAGTAGCCCTCCTATGCACTAAAGATAAAAGGGATGAAAAAGAAATAAGAGAAACATCAAGTTTTTTTGTTTCCTTTTTTATGAATAAAGTCACATTTTTATCCATGTATATCCTTCTTCAAGGTCCCTTACCCCTTCCATCCCCTCCAGTCACTCTCTCTGAGAAACATCAAGTTTTATAATAGCTGCAAATAGGATTATACCTCAGTGTAAGTATAACCAAAGAAGTATCAGATCTGTTTGACAAAAACTTTAAATCTCTCATGAAAAAAATTGAAGAAGACATAAGAAAATGGAAAGATCTCCCATGTTCCTGCATAGGTAGAATCAACATAGTAAAAAAGGAAATCTTACCAAAAGCAAACTACAGATTCAATGCAATTCCCATCAAAATCCCAACACAATTTTTTACAGACCTTGAAAGAACAATACTCAACTTCGTATGGAATAACAGGAAAGCCAGGATTGCCAAAACAATTTTGCACTACAAAAGAACCTCAGGAGGCATCACCAACCCCAACTTCAAATTATTCTATAGAACTACAGTAATAAAAAAAAACAGCCTGGTACTGGCATAAAACCAGACTTGTGGATCAATGAAATTGAATTGAGGATCCAGCCATTAACCCAAAAACCAATGAATACCTGATCTTCGACAAAGAGGCCCAAAAAATTCAATGGAAAAAACGATAGTATCTTTAACAAATGGTGTTTGCATAGCTGGTTGGTAGTGTGTAGAAAAATGCAAATAGATCCAAGCCTGTCACTCTGCACAAAACTGAAATCCAAGTGGATAAAAGACCTCAACATATACCCAGCCACACTGAACTTGAAAGAAAAGAAAATGGGAAATACCCTCCAACACACTGGCACAGCTGACTACTTCCTCAATATAACTTCAGTAGCACAGACATTAACAACAACAATCAATAAATGGGAACCCCTGAAACTGGGAAGCTTCTGTAAAGCCAAAGACATGGTCAATAAGACAAAACGACATCCTACAGAATGGGAAAAGATTTTTACCAACCCTACAAGAGACAGAGGGCTGACCTCTAAAATATATAGAGAACTTAAGAAACTAGAGCCTAAAACACTTAATAACCCAATTAAGAAATGGGGTTCAGGCAGTTCCAGGACCAGGGCTGTCTGTGGAGCTTGTCCCCACACACTCTGTAGCAGACAGAGATAAACTAGGTGTGCCAGGGTCCCCCCCCCCAGCTGCTTCTGAGGGATTTTGCATGACCATCCACATTCAAAGGATCAAACAGATAAGGACTGAGGATTCTGAAGATAGTCTCAGACTCTGCCCAAAGGTGAGGTGGGTACAGCAGGCCACAGTGCCTGAAGCCTTGCCAGGAAAAATTGTGTTCCAGTCCAGTTCCGGTTCTGGGACCAGGGGCTGTCTGTGGAGTTTGTCCCCACACACTTTGTAGCAGACAGAGATAAACTCGGTCTGCCAGGGTCCCCCCAGCTGCTGCTGAGGGAATTTGCACAGCCACCTTTCTCCAACTGATCAATCAGAGAAGGATTGAAGATTTGAAATCCAGTCCCCTGCCCAGAGATGATGTAAAGATTGAGCAGACCTTTTATTCAGAGGTAACAGGAGACACACAAACCCGTGAGCCACAACTGACTAGGAGACACCTAATCATGAACCACTGAAGCCATGGGCAGACGCCAGTGCAAAAATATATGTAATAATATAAGGAACAACAAGATAGCTCCAGAAAAAAGTGGCTGTCCTACAACTACAAGACCTGAACTGAGCAATGAAGAGGAAACAGAAGGAAGCACAACAAAATTCCTTTATGGTAATCATTGAAGCTCTCAAAGAAGATATGAAAAAATGCCTTAAAGAAATAGAAGAAAAAACAAACAAAAAATTGAAAGAGATGAACAAATCTATGAAAGAAACATGCCAGGAACTAAAAACTGAAATAGAAGCAATAAAAAAGGCACAAAATGAGACAAAGATTGAAATAGAAAACTTGAAGAAAAAAGCTGGAACCACAGATAAAAGCATAACCAAGAGTTCAAGAGATGGAAGACAGTATCTCTGGAGTGGAAGACTCAGTAGCTCAAATAGATATATCGGTCAAAGAAAATACTAAAACCAAAAAAGCCATAACTCAAAATGTTCAGGAAATCTGAGACACCATGAAAAGACCTAACTAGAGAATAATATGAATAGAAGAAGGAGAAGAATACCAGCTCAAAGGCACAGATAATGTTTTCAATAAAATCATAGAAGAAAACTTCCCTAACCTGAAGAAGGAAATGCCTATAAAGATACAAGAAGCTTACAGAACACCAAATAGATATGACCCTAAAAAAAGTCAGCACACCACATTATAATCAAGCCACAAAACATACAGAACAAAGAAAAAAATTTAAGAGCTGCAAAAGAAAAGGGCCAATTTACATATAAAGGCAGACCCATCAGAATAACATCTGACTATTCAATGAAAACGATGAAAGTTAGAAGGGCTTGGTCAGAGGTTATACAGACACTAAAAGAGCATGGCTGCCAAACTAGAATAGTATACCCTGCAAAATTATCAATCACCATAGATGGAGTAAACAAGATATTTCATGAAAAAGTCAGACTGAAAGAATATCTATCTACCAATCCAGCACTACAGAGAGTATTAGAGGGAAAACTCCAACATAAGGACCCCAGATATACCCATGAAACCACAAACAATAATTCCACAGAAGAATACTTCAGAGAAAGGAAATACAAACAAGTTACCATGAAAAAACAACAGGAAATATCAATCAGTGGTCACAAATATCCCTTAATATCAATGGACTGAACTCTACTATAAAATGTCATACACTAACAAGATGGATACAACAAAAGCCCTCCTTCTGTTGCCTACAAGAAACACACCTAAACCACAAAGACAGACACAGGCTCAGAGTAAAGGTTTGGGAAAAGATTTTCCAATCAAATGGTCCTAAGAAACAGGCTGGGGTTGCCATGCTAATATCTAACAAAGTAGACATTAAGCTAAAAGCAATTAAAAGGGACCAAGATGGTCATTACTTATTCATCACAGGAAAAATTGGTCAAGAGGAAATTTCAATCCTGAATATTTATGTCCTTAATATACGGGCACCTACCTATGTAAAAGAAACACTGCTAAAGCTCGAATCCCACATCAATTCTTACACCCTAATAGTGGGAGAATTCAATACCCCACTTTCAACCCTGGATAGGTCAACCAAACAGAGACTCAACAAAGAAATAAGGAGTCTAAAAGAGGTCATGATGCAAATGGATTTAATAGATATCTAAAGAAGCTTCCACCCAAATGCAAAGGAATATACATATTTCTCAGCTCCTCATGGAACTTTCTCCAAAATTGACCACATAATTGGTCATAAAACAAATATCAGCAGATACAAAAAAGTGGAAATAATCCCTTGTAACATATCGGACCATCAGGGCCTAAAGTTAGAGTTCAACAACATCAAAACCCAAAGAAAGCCTACCAACTCATGGAAACTAAACATCACTCAGCTGAACCATCTCTGGGTTAAGGAAGAAATTAAGAAAGAAATCAAAATCTTCCTAGAATTTAATGAAAATGAATCCACAACATATCCAAACTTGTGGGACACAACGAAAGCAGTCTTAAGAGGAAAATTCATAGCGTTAGATGCCTACATGAAAAACCTACACACTACAGAGCTAACAGCTCAGCTGAAAGCCTTAGAACAATAAGAAGCAAACTCACCTAGAAGGAGTAGACAGCAGGAAATAATCAAACTTAGAGCTGAAATCAATACAATTGAAACAAAAAGAACAATACAAAGAATCAATGAATCTAAGAGCTGGTTCTTTGAGAAAGTTAACAAGATAGATAAGCCCTTAGCCAAACTAATCAAAAAACAGAGTGTTCAAATCAACAAAATCAGAAATGAAAAGGGGGACACAACAACAGAC
Organism: Sigmodon hispidus; assembly: GCA_004025045.1. Lineage (NCBI taxonomy): Eukaryota > Metazoa > Chordata > Mammalia > Rodentia > Cricetidae > Sigmodon > Sigmodon hispidus. The sequence goes on along the minus strand of PVIH01022858.1, from coordinate 1,270 downwards.
CCCTAGGAAATCCAGAGAATTATCAGATCATACTTTGAAAATCTGTATTCCACAAAAATGGAAAACCTCGATGAAATGGACAGCTTTGTGGACAGGTACCATCTACCAAAATTAAATGAAGATCAGATTAGTTACCTAAACTGGCCTATAACCCTTAAGAAAATTGAAGCTGTCATTAAAAGCCTCCACCAAAATAAAAGCCCTGATCCAGATGGTTTCAGTGCCTAATTCTACCAGACATTCAAAGAAGAATTACTACTGTTACTCCTCAAACTATTTCACACAGTAGAAACTGAAGGAATATTGCCAAATTCCTTTTATGAGGCCACAATCACCCTAATACCCAAGCCACTCAAAGACACAACAAAGAAGGAGAATTATAGATCAATTTCCCTCATGATTATTGATACTAAAATTCTCAACAAATTTTAGCAAACCATATACAACAATGTATGAAAAATATCATCCACCATGACCAAGTAGGCTTCATTCCAAAAATGCAGGGCTGGTTTAACATACAAAAAACCGTAAACGTTACTCAACAAAAGAACCTCAGGAAGTATCACCATCCCTGACTTCATGTTATACTATAGAGTTACAGTAATAAAAACAGCCTGGTACTGTCATAAAACAGATTTGTGGACCAATGGAATAGAATTGAGGATGCAGACATTAACCCAAAAACCTATGAACACCTGATCTTTGACAAAGAGGCCCAAAATATTTAATGGAAAAAGATAGTATATTTAACAAATGGTGTTGGCATAGCTGGATGGAAGTGTGTAGAAAAATGCAAATAGATCTGAGCCTGCCACCCTGCACAAAACTCAAATCCAAGTGGATCAAAGACCTCAACATAAACCCAGCCACTTTAAACTTGATAGAAAGAAAGTGGGAAATACGCTTCTACGAATTGGCACTGGCAACCACTTCCTAAATACAATACCAGTGGCACAGACACTAAGAACAATAATCAATAAGTGTGATCTCCTGTAGCTAAGAAGATTCTGTAAAGCCAAGGACACTGTCAATAGGACAAAACAACAGCCTACAGAATGGGAAAAGATTTTCACCAACCCTATAAGTGATAGAGGACTGATCTCTAAGATGTGTAAAGAACTCAAGAATCTAGAGCCCAAAACCTTGAATAACCCAATCAAAAAATGGGGTTCAGATCTAAAAAGAGAATTCTCAGCAGATGAACTTCAAATGGCTGAAAGGCACCTGAAAAAGTGCTCATCATCTTTAGCCATCAGAGAAATGCAAATCA
>PVIH01022857.1:0-26183 GCA_004025045.1 Sigmodon hispidus | reverse complement strand
AGGTTGTTTCCAGGTTCTTGCTATTACAAATAATGCTGCTATGAACATAGTTGAGCTAATACCTTTGGAGTGTGAATGTGCCTCTTTAGGGTATATACCCAGAAGTGGTATTGCTGGGTCCTTGGGGAGATTGATTCTCAATTTTCTGAGAAACCTCCATATTGCATTCCAAAGTGGCTGAACAAGCTTACACTCCCACAAACAATGAAGGCGTGTTCCCCTTGCTCCACATCCTCTCCAACATAGGCTGTCATCTGTGCCTTTTATCTTAGCCAATCTAACAGGTGTTAGGTGGTATCTCAAAGTTGTTTTAATTTGCATTTCTCTGATGGCTAAAGATGAAGATCACTTTTTCAGGTGCCTTACAGTCATTCGCAGTTCCTCTGCTGAAAATTTCCTTTTTAGATCTGAACCCCATTTTTTGATAGGGTTATTCAAGGTTTTGGGATCTAAATTCTTGAGCTCTTTATATATCTTAGAGATCAGTCCTCTATCACTTGTAGGGTTGGTGAAAATCTTTTCCCATTCTGTAGGCTGTGGTTTGTCCTATTGACAGTGTCCTTGGCTTTGCAGAAGCTTCCGACCTTCAGGAGATCCCACTTATTGATTGTTGGTCTTAGTGCCTGTGCCACTGGTGTTATATTTAGGAAGTGGTGGCCTGTGCCAATTTGTAGAAGTGTATTTCCCACTTTCTTTTCTATCAAGTTCAAAGTGGTTGGGTTAGGGTTTACAATCAGACAGAGATTCAACTGAGAAATAAGGAGTCTTACAGAAGTTATGATGAAAATAGATTTAAAAGATATTTAAGGAAGCTTCCACTCAAGGACAAAAGAATATATATATTTCTCAGCAACACGTGGAACTTTCTCTACATTGACCACATAATTGGTCATAGAGCAAATATCAATAGATACAAAAATAGGAGAATAATCACTTGGATCATGTCAGACCACCAAGGCCTAAAGTTAGACTTCAACAACATCAAAAATCACAAAAAGCACACCAAATTAAGGAAACTAAACTTCACTTTTTTCCTCTGGGTCAAGGAAGAAATTAAGAAAGAAATCAGTCTTCGTGGAAATTAATGAAAATGAATCCACAAAGTACCCAAACTTGTGGGACACAATGAAAGCAGTCTTAAGAGGAAAATTCACAGAACTAGATGCCTATATGGAAAATGCAGAAAAATTCCACACTAGAGAACTACCAGACCAGCTGAGAGAAAGCCTTAGACAAATTAGAAGCAAAATCACCTAGAAGGAGTAGATGGCAGGAAATAATCAAACTTAGAGCAGAAATCAATACAATTCAAATTTTAAAAAAAAAAAAAGGACAAAACAAAGAATCAATGAATCTAAGAATTGGTTCTTGGAGAAAGTCAACAAGATAGATAAACCCTTATGCCAACTACACGAAAAGGAGAGAGAGAGTATCGAAATGAACAAAATCAGAAATAAAAAGAGGGAAATAACAACAGACACCCATGAAATTCAAAGAATTATCAACTCATACTTTGAAAAACTATATTCCACAAAAATCGAAAACCTACAGGAAATGGACAGCTTTTTGGACAGGTGTCATTTACCAAAACTAAATCAAGATCAGGTTCAATACTCAAACAGATTTATAAACCTAATGAAAATTGAAGCCATCATTAAAAGTCTCCAAAGTAAATGTAAGCTCAGGTCCATATGTTTTCAGTGCAGAACTCTACCAGAAATTTAAAGGACAACTAGTGCCAAGACCCATCAAACTACTCACACAATAGAAACTGAAGAAATATTGCCAAACTCTTTTTATGAGGCCACAAAAACCCTAACACACAGCCACTCAAAGACACAACAAAGAATGAGAATTGCAGACCAAATTCCCTCATAAAAATTGAACCTAAAATTCTCAACATAATTCTGGTAAACCGCTTACAACATATAAAAAAATATTATCCACCACAATCAAGTAGGATTCATCCCAGAATTACAGGGATGGTTCAAAATCTGATAAACCATAAATGTCATCCATCATATAAAGAAATTGAAGAAAAAAACACATGATCATATCCTTAGATGCTGAAAAAGCCTTTGACAAAATCCAAACATTCTGTTATGATAAAAGTCCTGGAGAGATCAAGAATACATGGAAAATTAAATATAATAAAGGTGACTTACAAGAAGCCAACATCCAACATCAAACTTAATGGAGAAAAAATAAAAGCAATACAAAAGGAATAAGACAAGGATGTCCACTCTCCCATTATTTATTCAATATAATTCTCGAATTATTAGCTAAATCAATAAGAGAATGAAAGGAGATTAAGGGGATACAAATTAAAAATGAAGAAGTGAAACTATCTCTATTTGCAAATGATATGGCCGGTTGTGGTGGCACATGCCAGTAGGATTTGCTGAAGGAGGCAGAGGCAGGAGGATCACGAGTTCGAGGCCAGCCTGGGCTACACTGGGTCTGGAGTGGTAGCTCAGAGGTTAAGAGCAGATGATAGGCTTGTATACGTAAGTGAAGCACAAAATTCTACCAGGGAACTGCTACAGCTGAAAATGTAGCAGGATACAACATTAACTCAAAGAAATCAGTAGCCCTCCTATACACTAAAGATAAAAAGGACTGAAAAGAAAATAAGGAAAACGTCACATTTATAATAGCTGCAAGTAGCATTAAATACCTTGGAGTAACTATAACCAAAGTAGTAAGAGATCTACTTGACAAAAATTTTAAATCACTGAAGAAAGAAATTGAAGAGGATATCAGAAAATGGAAGGATCTCACATGTTCCTGGATAGGTAGGATCAACCTACTAAAAATGACAATCCCACCAAAAGCAATCTACAGATTACATGAACTTCCCATCTAAATGCAAACACAATTTTTTACAGACCTTGAAAGAACAGTACTCAATTTTATTTGGAATAACAGGAAAGCCAAGATTTCCAAATCAATTTTCCTCAATAAAAGAACCTCTAAAGGCATCTCCATCCCCAGCTTCAAGTTATACAGTAATAGAGCTACAGTAATAGAAACAGGCAGTTACTAGCATAACAACAGACTTGTGGATCAATGGAATCAAACTAAAAGTATGGACATTAACCCAAAAACCTATGATACCTGAACTTTGACAAAGAGCCCAAAATATTCAATGGAAAAAAGATAGGATCTTTAACAAATGGTTTTGGCATAGCTGGATGGTAGTGTGTAGAAAAATGCAAATAAAACCAAGCCTATTACCATGCACAAAACTCAAATCCAAGTGATCAAAACCTCAACATAAACCCAGCTACAAAGAACTTGATAGAAAAGAAAGTGGGAAATATCCTCCAACGCATTGGCAAAGGTGACCACTTCCTAAACAGAACGCCAGTAGCACAGACACTAGCAACAACAATGAATAAGTGGGATCGCCAAAAAATGAGAAGCTTCTGTAAAGCCAAGGACACTAGCAATAGGACAAAATGACAGTCTACATAATGAGAAAAGATTGTCACCAACCCCACAAGTGACAGAAGACTGAACTCTAAAATATATAGCGAACTTAAGAAACTAGAGTCCACAAACCTGAATAATCCAATCGAAAAATGAGGTTCAGAACTAAAAATGGAATTGTCAGCAGAAGAACTACCAATGGATGAAAGGCACTTGAAAAATTGCTCAATGTCTTTAGCCATCAGAGAAATGCCAATCAAAATAACTTTGAATTACCACCTTACACCTGTCAGATTGGCTAGGTTGAAAGACAGAGATGACAGCCTGTGCTGAAGAGGTTTTGGAGCAAGGGGAACACTCTTCCATTGTTAGTGGGAGTATAAACTTGTTCAGCCACTCTGCAATGCACTATGGCAGTTTCTCAGAAAACTGGGCATCAATCTCCCCAAAGATCCAGCAATGACCCTAAATTTGCACATTTGCACTCCACAGAAATTAGCTCAACTATGTTCATAGCAACATTATTCATAATAGCAAGAACAGTGAAACAACCTAAATGCCCCTCAACTGAGGAATGGTTTAACAATCTGTGGTACATCTCCACAATGGAGTACTACTCAGTAGTAAGAAAAAAATGATATCCTAAAATTTGCAATCAAACGGATGGATTTGGAGAATTCCTCCTGAGAGAGGTCTCACAAACCCAGAAAGATAAACAGGTCATGTACTCACTCATTAGTGGACTTTAAACAACAACAACAAAAAGCACAAAGAAAAAAGCAATGCATGTCCAAGCTGCAAACCAAAAACACAGAACAGCTTGGATTCTAAAACACCTTGGACTCATACCTTGGAGCCCATTCCCTCCAGAGGAACACCTGACCCATTCTTGATGTCAGGGTGAGGAAAGAAGACTTGCTGGGAGTGGATGCTGAACTAAGCCATATTGGGACCTTGGGACCTCCTGCCCTTGCTGGGGAGGATATAAAGTGATGGTGAGAAGAGAGAGTGACTGGGATGGGTGGGAGGGGAAGGTAGTTTGAACAAGATTAAATGGATAAAAATATGACTTTATTGATAACAAAAAAATTATCCTTCGCAAAAATCAATAACAATGACAATTATTTGTAATTTTGGACAGTCCTTGGGACCTCACTGGCCAACTAATCCTACAAAGATTACCCCTTCCTTGAACTAGAACTAGCTTGCCTCTTTTTATTAGATTTTGGTATGTAGTAGGAGCATTGTCACCCACACAACCTCAATTAAATAATTTGACTTTTGCCCCCCCCATACTATCCTGATTTAATAATTTGACTTTTGTGGTTCCACAAATCCTCTTTAGTCCTTTATACCACCACTTTCCGTCTCATTGTGACTCTGATGTATGTTAATATGATTTCTCTGTATACTTCTCTATTTTTCTCATCCTTTTCTCCTCTGTGTCTCTAGTGAAGAGGTTGTAGTACCATGAGTTTACTTAGATCATAATGATGATCTCTTCTAAGTACCAGAGGATGCTCTCAGCTTATTTATGACTCAAGTATGGAGGTTAGAACTTGGGGTCCTCACCAATCCATGTCTGCAGCATACGTTGGCAGTTCTTCCTCAGGACTCTGAGCTCTAAGTCTCTCCTCCAGCCTCCATATTTAATTTTGTGATTATTAATGTCCTCATAGTAATTATATATCTGGTTTAATGTATCAGAACAGATACAACTGCTAAAAATTGAATTTTATAGTGAGATACTAACATGGTTACACACACAATTAAACTAGAAGTGAATGGTAAAATAAATTTAATGATTTATAAAGAATATGAAAAACTAACAAACACAAAATTCAGTTAGAACATCTTATTCTTGAGCACTCAGCACCCACAGAAATATGCTAGGTGCTGACTTCTTTGTAGAGAACTAGAAAATCTCAGAAATACATGACCAGTTGGAAAAAAACAAATTTCTATTTGATTCTAAACATAAAAGTTATGCACCCAGAAATATAGTATAGCCTTTAGTACAGGACTGTTTATTATTTAAGTCTGGTCACATTTAAGCAAGAGTAAATGAATTCTAGGTCAGATCAACAAAACCTTAGAGACAGCAAGTCACCTGCTTGAGCTACAAGGTTTTCTAGATGTGCTATATGACTTTTGCAACAGAAGGAAAACTGGCAATGACATTTTACCAGGAACTCATCAGAAACTACTATCCAGAAAAATACAACAAGCCTCTCAAGAAGTACCTATTTCCAATAAACAGAAGGAAAAATAGTTTACTTGGAACACACAGCACTCAGTGACTACTCAAGGCAAACAGTAGTAAATTAGTTATTGAGACTTTATTGATTACAACACCTCCATTAAAATTTTCAGTGGGGATATACAATCCCCCAAACTCCTATAAATACCTATCAGGAAGGTTATGATCACTTGTTCAAGAGGCCAACTGTCTTCTCCACACTCTGGGCTCAGCCTACAGTGACCATGAAGATCATCTACTTTCTGATACTGACGTTCTGTACTTCTACTCCGGTGATTGTCCATGGTAAGTCTCAGAAGCTACTAAAATAACTGCCAAAGTGATGCCATAAAGGGTCGGGGAAAGTAGAGGCAAGGTTGTTTCAGGCCTATAGGAAGAACAAGATTACACTCCATATTTGACTGACCTGACTTAGTGCCCTTCAGAGCATATGAGGTATGTAATGAGAAACATGGCTAAGTGTAGGAAGAAACTGGCATCTTCTAGTGACCAATCTTGTCCTGGACATTGAGGAAATACAATGTGTGGAAAGTAGTTTGTTTAGCCTCAATGTGACTCCACGCACTTAGAAGAAACTGTCCAATCCAAAGAGAGGAAATAGGCCTCACTAATGTGGTTACACGTTGATAGCTCTTTGGGTACCTTGAGACAGGTACAACAGATCATGTTGGTCAGGACATGTAACTCAGCAAGTGAGCAGGCAGTCAAGGGACCACATGAGACTGTTTACAAAGCAGAATATCCAACCACATTCTACTGTCTAGGTTATGTCATCATCAGTGCAGGTATCTTCTCATATAGTAAGTGGATAGAACCTTGTCTAAGCTTAAGCACCATGTCCCTGAAGTACAGCTATGCAAAACCAATCAAGGACATGTTTTTGCCAGATCCATCTTTTTATGGTATCCCATTGCATACCACAAATCTTGGCCATAACGCTCCCCTATTTGCTTTCTGCACCAGACATGTATCCCAACATGTCCCACATCTCCTTCTCAACTTCTTGTTGTTGGTATTTGAATACCACATCAAATCCACTTAGTGCATGTTTATTTGTGTTTTCTTGTAACAGTAATAGTGTAGTTAGATTTAAACTGAAGTTTCTTATTCCCAGTTGCTGTGTCCTAAATTACAACACAGCACCTCAAAGCCACAGACTTTGATAATAAATATACTCAGCATTTACTCATAGTTGTCTTTCAATCTTTGGAATTCTTCATTTTTTACATGATTCAGGATCTCTCTACTCTCTCACTACTCTCTTCAAGGCTTCATATCCCTGTTTCCTAATTCACTGGCTCATTACACAGTTGATAATTGTGTGACAAGACATCTCAGTCTATAAATTATCACACCAAACTCAGGAGGCAAAGCGTTCAACCATCAGAAGCAGCACACTTCTCTCATTCACTCCATATGTATAACTGAGATTTGTTGCACACTAGTAATGTTTGCATTGTCTAAAAAAGGCACTTTAGAAAGTCTTTATAAAGGAGATATACAAGGTAAGGAATTGCACTCCTATTCTCAAAACACAGGCATTTGGGGTGATTTTTCTGATTAAACTATTTTCACAAAAATGTAAAACTATTTTACAAGCACCTCAGTCTCTCAATTAACCAGGATAAACGAAGAACACACACATACACACAAAAACAAATACCCACACTCACAAACACACACACAAAGACACAAACATAAACAGCCTATTGTAGCTAAATGACCCCAGCTATCACAATTTACCACTATCTTTCTCATAAATACAGACACAGGAAATGAGAGAGTAAACATGGCTGTCTTCCAGCTGTCTTGTTCTAGAACACTGATGTGGACTTTATCATAATCAAATGTAATTCCTCATCTAATGTAGTGGAATGTTCTCTGTGTACTGTAAATAAAAAACTGTTTTGGCCTATATAAAACACCATAAAAGTAGATAAAAAATCAAAACACAAACAAATAAAAAAAAATAAAATTAGCCAGTTGCCCTCCGACCCCCAAAAAAACCAGACATATAGAGATACCGGCCAGCCACAGGCTGGGAGCCACGTGGCAAAAAAATTAATAAAAATAAATTAATTTTAAAAAACTAACTAATAATAAACATAAAACATGAGCCAAACAGTGTTAAAATATATAAACATATAATTTCATATCTTTTAAGAGACAAAAGCCACAGACACACAAACCAGGCTCCAAATCACAGCTACTACAGACGCCAAGTTACAAACTCCAAGTTACAAACTTCCTAGACCCAAAACAGACAAAAAAAAAAAAAAACCTTATTACAACAGATGGCACCCAACGTGGGGCACCAATTATTGTGGTAAAAATTTGTTGTGAGATATGTTTTAAATGGGGTTTATTTTGTGAAAATTATTTATAAAATAGAGATGGTTTTAAGAGAAAATGAAAGGATAAGGTTGTAGTGTGTTGAAGTGTTTTTAAGGAAAACTTTTTATTTTTATGTTGTATGTTTGAATTTTTGTGTCATTGGCTTGAATTGTGTATTTGGTCGGGAACTTTTGTGAGAGAATGTTGGCATTTTGTTTTGATTTTTTTTGAAGGTTTATTTTTGAATTTTTTTTTAGTTAATTATATCTTGTTTGTTTTTAGTTTTTTGACGTAATTGATTATATATATAGTTTTTGATTTCTCGCTACAATCTAATTTTCTTTATGAGAGTCTGCCAATGAGAAAATGGTACTTAGATCAAATATCAGCCATCTTGAAATTAATGTGGGTCTTGTGGACTGGGTAGCCTACCCTTGCTATAAATTATAGTATCTTTGTTTTGATAAAGCTTTGTTTCTTCACATTTTCTTTCCCTTTTTCTTACAGGGTGCAAAGGTAGACCAGTTTCCATCCAGTGTCATGAACTTGGTGGCATTTGCACACATTACAAACCTCCTGAATGTAACGCCCAGACTGCAGAATGCAAAAGTGGACACAAATATTGCTGTTTGTATAAATTAATAGGATGATATGTTTCAGTGTTAGTCACCTGCTCTGATTACCATGTAATAAAGGTATCATAATGCACATGTAGTCTTCCCAAAATGATATTGTAAGTGAAATACCAGTGTAATTGAAAAGGTTGAATGTTGTGGTGCTGGAGTTTCATACACTCTCTCCAGGTATTGGCCTCTTAGACAAGAAACTAAAGGCTCAAACAGCTTTGCAAACATAGCAAGAAAACGTTGCTAAAATTCAGGGCAAAAAGCAAGAGAGGTTGATATTGAAATTTCCCAATTCTGACTGTGTTTATTAGGAAGGTAAGTAAGTAGTACAATTTGAGAATAGTCTAAACTAGAAAATCTAGAGATTTGAAACAGGAAGATGAGCAAACTTGTCAATGAGACTCAAAGTTAAAACAGTTGAATGCAGTGATTGGAATGGGAATAGCCCCTGTTGGCTCAGATGTTTGACTTCAAGTCCCCAGTTAGTGAAGCTGTTTTTAAAGGTTATGGGGGCTTTCTAGGAGTGTCTCATGGGAAAAGGCTTTGTGGTTAGAAAAGCCAAGGAGCCCCAGTCTAGTCCAGCCCTAAACTCCACCTATATTTTGTGAGTCTTGAGCTTCAAGTTAATGCATGCTTTCCTGATGCCAAGCTCCTCACAATGATGATCATAGACTAAATCTCTGTAAACATAAATATGGTCCCTTTAAATGTTTTATATATAATTTTCATGGAGCATAGAGTTTCTTCACATCAATAGATCAGTTTGACTAAGAACATAAGTGGAATGAGCACTGTAAAGTTGAGATGGATTCAGCAGGGACTGTCTCCATGACTCTTTCAGTAAGTGGAAACAAAGACTGTAAGAAACTAATCTAATACCTTCCCTTGAAGCAATTTCTGGATAAACAGGGAGTAACTGATACATTAAAGTAGAGAGAGAATTCAGATATGTAAAATACCAGAAATATCAGAGGAAAATATTCTAAATACATAGTCAGTCATTATTGACATAATTTGGTTTTTTACCTTGTGTTGGAGGTATACATCTATGTATATATGTGTTTCTCTGTGTGTCTCTGTGTGTTTGTAAGCAAGAGGCTGCTTAAGACATCTTCCTCCAACATTCTCTATTTCAGCAAAGATGGCTGGCTGGTGATCTTTGGAGATTCTCCCCTCTGATTGCCTAATGGTGTGGTTACAAAAACTGGTCACTACAGCCAAACCTTAGGTGTGTCCAATGATTCCAACTCAGGACTTCACAACTGTATGGTAGTGGTATCTGTGCCTCTGAGCCATCTCCTCCATAGTAGAAATTATTTTGTAACTCACAGAGCTACACTCTACCTGGTGACTGAAGGAGACAGAATCTCTTCCTTTCTCAGAGCATTAAGATCTCATCAATGATTACCTGTAGTACCTGTGAACTGATCTCAGTGCCTGATATTCTTTATCTAGAGACAGAAAAAGAAAATCTCCTCCAAAGAACTCACTGAGGCCACAAGGAAAATGGAGTCTCTGAGCCAAAAGGCAAAAATTAGTAAATAAATGAAGAGAATGGCAGAATGAAGTACTGGTGTTCTAATATGTTTTAGGAAGAATACAGCTCTCAAAACTCTTAGGGCCAAAAAGAGGAAGATGATTTCATGATCTTAGCAGTCAGTTAAATGAGGTTTCATTACTTAAAAGATTTCTTGCACATGTTGAGACCTAGCTGTGTATCACAAATCTGTGTTATGATGGATCTTCTGTGTTTCAGATCTTCTCACTGCTGGGTCTACAGATGCAACAAGCAGAGAAAAGCAATCATGTTGCTCAGGTTTCCCCAAAAATACTCTTCCATCTCCATGATGCTGTTGTTTTCTTATGCTACCTCTGAAACTTCATATTCTGCTCCTGTCAGAACAGTATAAATAAAAGGCACTTGTGGCTCTATTGTCCAGGAAAAAATGAAAGTACCACTGGAAAAAGATTGTGTTTTCCAGTGCATATTAATATTCAGCAATGAGATGACTGTTAGAAGGGAAAGGGAAAGATCTTAACCAATGACACATCTAACAGAAATTGTTTCCAAAACATATATAAAGAACTCAAAAAGTAGATGTCAACAAACGACATAATCCAATTAAAATTGGGATTCAGCTCTAAACAGAATTCTCCAGAGAAAAGTTTAAATGCCAGGGAACACTTCAGGAGATGTTCAACATCTTTAACCATAAAGTAAATGCAAATCAAAACAACTCGAAGAATCCATCTTACAACTTTCAGAATGTCTAAATTCAAATCCACAAATGACAGCTTATACTGGAGAGGATGTGGAGCAAGCAGAACATTCCTCCCTTGCTTGTGGGAGGACAAAATTTGGCACTTAAGATGTCAGAGTGACAGTAAGTTTCTCAGAAAACTGGTAATTAATCTGCTACAAGACCCAGGACATTGACAGTTAGACCTGCTTTGTGAAAATGACCACCATACCAAAACCAATCTGCAGGTTCAAAGAAATCCCTAATAATATCCCCATCTCACTTTTTTTCTTTTTTTATTATCATTATTATGAACAAAGAAGTCACACTTTCTAACCATGTATATCCTTATTCAAGGTCCCTTCTCCTTCCCGCCACATCAGGTCATTCTTTCTCCTCCACAAGTCCCCATCCCCTCCCTGGGCAGGAAGCAAATAATCTCATGGTCCCACTGACCAGTATTGCTTAGTTCAGTCTCCACTCCTGGCAGAACAGTTTACTCCCCACTTCCTCAAGAGTGAGTCTGGTTTTTTCTTAGGTGGAGTGGGATCCAAAATATCAGTCCAGGGTGTTTCTGATCCCAAGATGTTCAGTGGTTGTGGTTTGCTGCTTGGGCATGCTTGGCTTTTTTTCTTGTTTGTTTGTTTAGAGACCACTAGTGAGTGAGTACATCCCCTGCTTATCTCTCTGATTTTGTGATAGCTCACTCAGGAGGATATTCCCCAATCCACCCATTTGCCTGCAAATTTTAGGATATCATTTTTTCTTACTGCTGAGTAGTACTCCATTGTGTAGATGTACCACAGTTTGTTAATCCATTCTTCAGTTGTGGGACATCTAGGTTGTTTCCAGGTTCTTGCTATTACAAATAACGCTGCTATGAACATAGTTGAGCTAATACCTTTGGAGTGTGAATGTGCTAGGGTATACACCCAGAAATAGTATTGCTGTGTCCTTGGGGAGATTGATTCTCAATTTTCTGAGAAACTGCCATACTGCATTCCAAAGTGGCTACAAGCTTACACTCCCACCAAAAATGGAGGAGTGTTCCCCTTGCTCCACATCCTCTCCAGCATAGGCTGTCCTCTGTCTCTTTTATCTTAGCCAGTCTAACAAGTGTCAGGTCGTATCTCAAAGTTGTTTTGATTTGCATTTCTCTGATGGCTAAAGATGATGAGCACTTTTTCAGGTGCCTTTCAGCCATTCGTAATTCTTCTGCTGAGAATTCCCTTTTTTTTATGTGAATCCCATTTTCTGATTGGGTTATTCAAGGTTTGGGGCTCTAGATTCTTGAGCTCTTTATACATCTTAGAGATCAGTCCTCTATCACTTGTAGGGTTGGTGAAAATCTTTTCCAATTCTGTAGGCTGTTGATTTGTCCTATTGACAATGTCTTTGGCTTTCCAGAAGCTTCTTAGCTTGTGGGGAAACCACTTATTGATTGTTGATCTTAGTGTCTGTGCCACTGGTGTTATATATAGGAAGTGATCGCCTGTGCCAATTCGTAGAAGTATATTTCCCACTTTTTTCTCTATCAAGTTTAAAGTGGCTGGGTTTATGTTAAGGTCTTTGATCCACTTGGATTTGAGTTTTGTGCAGGGTGACAGGCTCAGATCTATTTGCTTTTTTCTACACACTTCCATCTAGCTATGCCAACACCATTTGTTAAAAATACTATCTTTTTTCTATTGAATATTTTGGGCCTCTTTGTCAAAGATCATGTGTTCATAGGTTTTTGGGTTAATGTCTGGACCCGCAATTCTATTCCATTGATCCACAAGTCTGTTTTTATGCCAGTACTAGGCTGTTTTTATTACTGTAGCTCTATAGTATAACTTGAAGTCAGGGATGGTGATACCTCCTGAGGTTCTTTTGTTGAATAAAATTGTTTCAGCAATTCTGGCTTTCCGGTTATTCCAAATGAAATTGAGTATTGTTATTTCAAGGTCCAAAAAATATTGTGTTGGGATTTTGATGGGCAGTGCATTGAATCTGTAGATTGCCTTTGGTAGAATTGCCATTTTTACTATGTTAATCCTACCATTCCAGGAACATGGGAGAGCTTTCCATTTTCTGATATCCTCTTCTATTTCTTTCTTCAGTGATTTAAAATTTTTGTCAAATAGGTCTGTTACTTCTTTGGTTATAGTTACTCCAAGGTATTTAATACTATTAGCAACTATTATGAAGGGTAATGTTTCCCATATTTCTTTTTCAGCTCTTCTATCTTTAGTGTATAGAAGGGCTACTGATTTCTTTGAGTTAATCTTGTATTCTGCTACATTGCTGAAAGTGTTTATCAGCTGTAGCAGTTCCTTAGAAAAATTTTGTGGGTCACTCATGTATACAATCATATCATGTGCAAATAGAGATAGCTTCACTTCTTCTTTTCCAATTTGTATCCCCTTAATCTCCTTTTGTTCTCTTACTGCTTTAGCTAAAACTTTGAGAACTATATTGAATAGATAAGGGGAGAGAGGACATCCTTGTCTAGTTCCTGATTTCAGTGGGATTTCTTTGAGTTTTTCTCCATTAAGTTTGATACTGGCTGTCAGCTTCTTGTAAATCGCCTTTATTATATTTAGGTATTCTCCCTGTATTCCTGATCTCTCCAGGGCTTTAATCATAAAGGAGTGTTGGATTTTGTCAAAGCCTTTTTCCCATTTAAGGATATGATCATGTGGTTTTGTTCCTTTAATTTGTTTATATGATGGATAACGTTTACTGTTTTTCATATGTTAAACCAGCCATGCATTTCTGGGATGAAGCCTACTTGGTCGTGGTGGATGATATTTTTTATACATTGTTGTATACAAAACAACAATGTATAAATTTTGTCAAAATTTTGTTGAGAATTTTCGCATCAATATTCATGAGGGAAATTGGTCTGTAATTCTCCTTCTTTGATGTGTCTTTGAGTGGCTTGGGTATTAGGGTAATTGTGGCCTGCTAAAAGGAATTTGGCAATATTCCTTCAGTTTCTACTGTGTGAAAAAGTTTGAGGAGTAACAGTAGTAATTCTTCTTTGAATGTCTGGTAGAATTAGGCACTAAAACCATCTGGGCCAGGGCTTTTATTTTTGGGGAGGTTTTTAATGACAGCTTCAATTTCCTTAAGGGTTATAGGCCTGTTTAGGTAATTAATCTGATCTTCATCTAATTTTGGTAGGTGGTACCTGTCCAGAAAGCTGTCCATTTCTTCTAGGTTTTCCATTTTTGTGGAATACAGATTTTCAAAATATGATCTGATAATTCTCTGTATTTTCTGGGGGTCTGTTGTTATGTTCCCCTTTTCATTCTGATTTTGTTGATTTGAATACTCTCTCTCTGTGTTTTTTGATTAGTTTTGATTAGTTTATCTTCTTTGAGAGCTTCGATGATCATCAAAAAGGAATTTTTGGTGTTGCTTCCTTCTGTTTCCTCTTCATTGCTCAGTTCAGGTCTTGTATTTGTAAGATCGCCACTTTCTTCTGGAGTTACCTTGTTGTTCTTTGTATTATTATGTAAGTTTTTGCACTGACGTTTGCCCATGGCTTCAGTGGTTCACAATTAGGTGGCTTCTGGTCAGTTGTGGAACTCGGGCTTGTGTGCCACCTGTCACCTCTCTGGACAAGGTCTGAGTCTGTCCTTCAGGGTCCCCAGTCGTTATCTGTTCGCTCAGTTGGAGATGGAGGTGGGTAGCCATGCAAATTCCCTCAGCAGCAGCTGGGGGTATGGTGACAGGCAGACTTTATCTGTGCCTGCTTCAGAGTGCGCTGGGACTCGCTCTGTAGACAGCACCTGTTCCCGGAAGTGGAACTGAAACCGATGGGAGCTCAACTCTCCCTCCCTATCTGGGATATAGGCGCTTGGGCCTGGTGACCCCTCCTTACCTCTGGATGGGGTCTGGGTCTGTCCTTCAGGGACCCCAGTCGTTATCTGTTTGCTCAGTTGGAGGTGGAGGTGGGTAGCCCTGCAAATTCACTCAGCAGCAGCTGGGGGGAACATGACAGGCAGACTTTATCTATGCCTGCTACAGAGTGCCCTGGGACTTGCTCTGTAGACAGCACCCGGTCCTGGAAGCAAAACCAGAACCGATCTATTTTTAAATAACTCAAAAAGACAGGGATTCATTCCAGAAAATCAAAACAAAGATCTGAATAAAATAAAGAACTTGATGTGAGACAAGATTTACTACAATTTGATAAAAGACAGAATTTCTGAAAAAAGTCAAGCTGAAAGTATTCTGGAAATAAAAATCTGAATAAAAGACAAATAAAAATGTCAATTGAAAGCCTTCCCAATACAGTGGAGATTATGAGAAAAAGAATATTAGGACTTGAAGGCAAAGTATAGGAGTTGAATGATTAAGTCAAGAATTTTTATTTTCTTAAAAATTAGTATTTTTTTGTTTTTGAGATTATGATTTAATTACATTTTTCCTTCCAATTCCCCCTCCAAATCATTCCATATATACCTTTCTTATTCCCTTCAAACATATGGACTCCCCAAACTCCACTAATGGTCATTGTATGCATATATGTATTTATATATGCTTTATATTATAGCTACAACCTATTGAGTCCCTACAATGATACTTGAATGAATATTTTCAAGGTTGACTGTTTGACCCTGAACAACCAGTTGGTCTTCTTTATCCTGAGTAGGACAACCTCTCCCACTCACAGATTTCCTCAGTAGTTCATTGTGTAGAGTCAAATCCTCCTGGGTTTTTTTAATGTTCATTTTGACATGTTTATTTGTGTCATCCTTGTTTGTCTCATGTTTTGTTGGCCATGTTGGTGAGACTTTAAGGGTTTAGTTTCTGATGTTCATAAGAGACACAATCTTACACCAAACTTCCCAGTATTCTGATTCTTAGAATCTTTATAACTTGTTTTTTTGCAATTTTCTCTGAGCCTTAGATGAGAAAGTGTTTTTATACATTCATTAGGACAGGGTAGTCTATAGCATTTGTGGGTGTATTACCATACTATGTAGCATTATATGTATATTCATATATTTATATCATATACATATATGTATTATAAATAAAAATATTTCTATATCTCTCCTTTGTGCAAATTTAGTGTTTTTGTTGATCTCCTCCCTCTTCTATATTACCCTCATTTTAAAAATATTTAAATGTTTTTTATTTATATACCAACCACTTTTCCTCCTCCCTTCTCTCTTTTGAGTCACCCCTAGTTTCTCCCTACCCTAGCTCCCATCCACTACTCAAAGAGTGTAAGTTCTCTCAAGGGGAGTCAATATGGCGTGGCACATCAAGTTGATGTAGAACCAAGCACCTCCCCCCAGTATCAAGGCTGAACAAGCTATCCCTCTATAGAGAATGGCCTCCAAAAAGCCAGTTCATGCATTAGAATAAGTTTTTGTCCCACTGCCATAGTCCTTACAATCTGCCATCACCATACAATAGTCCTCCACATTCAGAGGGCCCTGTTAGGCCCCATTTAGGCTCTCCAGCTTTCAGTTCAGTGTTAGTGAGGTCCCAATAGTTCAGGACAGTTTTCTCTGTGGGTTTTTTCATCATTTTCTTGATCCCTTTGCTCAAATAGTCTCTCCTTTATTTTGTGACTAGACTGGGAGCTCAACACCATGCTTAGCTGTAGAGTTCCACATCTGCTTCTATCAGGTGCTGGATGAAGACTCTGTAAAGACAACTACTTTGGTCATCAATTTGATTACAGGGGAAGGTCAGATCAGGCACTCTCTCCACTATTTCATGGAGTCTTAGCTGGGATCATGTTTGTGAAATTTTTGATATTTCCCACCATCAGGTTTCTTCATCACTCCAATATGGCTTCCTCTATCAAGATAAGCATTTTATTGTTCTCCTTCTCTGTCCTTCCTCCAATTCAACCATCCCTTTCTCTAATAATCTTTTCCCATCACCTTTTACTCTTTTCACTATTATGGTTCTAATTTATTTGGGAGATATAATTTATTTCCCAATTCAGGGGAATCCATGACTGTCCCACTTAGGGTCCTCTTTGTTCCTTTAAGTCTAAAATCTACTTATAAGTGAGTACATACTGTGTTTGTCTTTGTGATTTTGTGTTTCCTCACTCAGAATGATTTTTCTAGTTTTATTTGTTGGCATGCAAATTTCAAAATGTCATTTTTTTTCTGATTTTTAATGTTGACTAGTACTTTGTTGTATAAATGTAACCACTTTTTAAAAAAGATCCATTCTTCAGTTGAGGGACATCTAGGTTGTTGTTAGTTTCTAGCTATTACAAATAATGGTGCTGCGAACATAGTTGAGCAAATATCCTTGTGGTAAATGTGCATCCTTTGTATATTACCAAGAGTGGTACTGCTGAATTATGAAATAGATTGACATGGGCAGTATGTGGATCCTCAAGGGGAGGGACCAAACTGTGTTTCTGTGCATGGACTGGCACCTTGGAGCCCATTTCCTCCAGAGGAACACCTAACCCAATCTTGATAGTAGGGTGAGCAATTGGACTTGCCTGGAGTGGATGTGTCATGCTGAGATAACCCACGTAGGGACTTCTTGCTCTTTTAGGGTAGGGAATGGGGATTGGGTAGGAGTGGAGACTGAAAACTGACTGAAAGGGATTGGAAGGAGGGAAAGGAGGGGGAACAAGAGGATATATGGATAAAAAAAGAGTTTCTTTTATAAACAAAAAAGAAAGATTGATTCATTGACTTCTGAGAAACTGCTATTCTGTTTTCTAAAGAGACTGTATAAGTTAACAATTCCACCAGGAATTGAAGAGTGTTCCCCTTTTTCCACACCCCCTCCAGCATAGGTTGTCATCAGTGTTTTTGACCTTAGCCATTCTGACAAGTGTTAGATGGTATTTCAGAGTTGAGTTGATTTGCATTTCTCTGATGTCCAAGGATATTGGGAAATTCTTTAAGTGTCATTTGGCCATTTGCAAATTTTCTGTTGAGAATTCTGTTTAGATATGCACCCCTTTTGATTAGACTTTTTGATTTTTTGATCTCTAGTTTCTTAAGTTCTTTATATATTTTAGAGATCAGCTCTCAGTCAGATGTAGGGTTGGTGAAGATCTTTTTCCATTCTGCAAGTAGTCATTTTGTCTTAATTGAGTGTGTTCTTTTCATTTCAGATACTTTTCAGTTTGTGGAGGTCCCATTTATTAATTGTTGCTTTCAGTGTCTATTTAACTGGTGTTATAATAAAGAAGTGGTCTCCTGTGCCAATGCAATCAAGGAGATTTCTCACTTTCTTTTCTATTGAGTTTAATATAACTGTATTTATGCTGAAGTCTTTGATCCACTTGGACTTGAATTTTATGCAGGGACACAGATATGGATCTATTTGCCTTCTGTGTGCCACCACCAAGTTATACCATCATCTGTCCACTAGGCCAGCCTTCAGGTAAGAGCCACAGGACACAAATCATGTTCCTCAAACCCATCAGAGCTCCAGCTGCAAGTAAGCAAGCAGAACTTATGTGTTCAAGCCTGACTGTCACTGCCTATAAGACCCACTCCATACCTTAAACCCATCTATTCTCTGGAGACTACAACTGCTTTTGGAGACACAGAATCCCCTGGCTCCAATTTTGCTAAGAGCCCCAATTGTACCAAGAACACCTATTGGACCAAGAACAGCTCCCTGAAGCACAGAAAATTCTTGAATAGATTGGAGACAAAATGGGTAGGTGTCAATGTAAAAATGCATTCTGTAGTAAAGAATAGGTACCATTATTTTTACCTAGATGTGTGGTCTCTTGGATAGTGTAGATATTAGATTCACCTATGACCATTAATGCAATGGAATAAGGGGTGTGGTTGAAGCTTACGATTAGGATGCACATACTCACATACCCTTCTTCTTGATTTTTTTTTTTTGTGTGTGTACTTTTGGATAGAAGATCTGACTTGCTGAGCTTCAGCCATGTAGACCAGTCCATCTTTCCAAGAGCTGCAAACTGTTTAATCTCTTGTATCAATTAGTTTTTTCACTAAACTCACAAAATAAATAACATCATTCTTTGTCAGTTGCCCATGATTTGCAAAAATAGCATTCAACAACACAAAGAACAATATGGCACCATTAGAACATAGCAGTTCTACAAATGCAAGACCTGAATATTCCAATATAGTAGAAGCAGAAGAAAATTACCTTAAACATTACATTATGAAGATGATACAAGATTTTTAAGAGAAAATGAAAAATTCTATAAAAGAAAAAGAGACAAAGATGAACAAAAATTGGAAGAAATTATTGACTAGATTTTATATCTTAAAAGTAGCCAGTTATTATTGTCTATGGTTAGCCTTGTGGCTTGGTACTTTTTCTTCAGTGCAGCATTCTCACCTTGATTCCTCTGTGTTTGGCAGCATCTGTTGTTATTCCTTTCCTCTTTCTAAAATTCTCTTAGTGTGGTTGCATCACCTATACTTTCTCCCTGCTTACTAACCAAACAGTTGTTAATAAACTAACATTAGTAAAAAATTCTTTAGAGTGTACAAGAGCATTATCCCATATCTGGCTCTTATACATTTTTCTAGTTCTTTTGAAATAAACCCTGGGTATTGGGGTGGAGGGGGAAATGAATATATGTATTCTCTTTACAGAGAAATATTCAATAGTCTCATATTCTTTTTTTCACACTATAAACATGTGGCTTTATTTACTTTGCCAACCCCCCACAGAACTGGGTAAATTAAGGCAATTTCAACCAAGTTCATAATTATTTCTATTTAAAAATGGGGAATTTAGAATTATAATGATGTTAACATAAAAAATGGACTAAGGTATCGAATGATAAGACTTTCTGTGATAAGAGCTAGCACAAGAATAACATGACAAAAAATGCCAACTATAATATCAACAAAATTTGAATATAATTTCCAACTTCTCTTTTTTAGATTTTTTTCATATATATTTATTATTTGGTGTTTTTATCATGTACCCCATCAAACTCAGATATCAGATCTCTCAGTATCATGCTCACTCTTATGATCTTCCTATTTACAAAACGGCCCCTTTATGCTGCTCATTTGCTTACTGGAGCATAATTAAATGCCCTGTGACTAGACCCTTAAAGAAAACAAGTCTTTCATTACCCACCCTCTGTCAGAAGTCATTACAGCAGAAATGAGGCATCGTGTCATTGAGCTATGTTCTGGTCTTGAGTTCTTGTGTACAGTGACATCTCTCTGTGTTTATATATTTTTTTAAAGTCCATTAATGAGTGAATACATCCCCTGCTTATTTTTCTGGGATTGTGATACCTCACTCAGAAGGATATAATCCATATCCATCAAATTGCCCGCAAATTTTAGAGTATCATTTTTTTTCTTACTGCTGAGCAGTAAGAAAGTTTCACTTATTCTTTTTCAATTTGTATCCATTGTGTAGATGGACCACAGCTTGTTAATCCATTCTTCAGTTGAGGGATATCTAGGTTGTTTCCAGGTTCTTGCTATTACCAATAATGCTGTTATGAACATAGTTGAGCTATGCCATTGGAGTGTGAATGTGCATCTTTAGGATACACACCCAAAAGTGGTATTGCTGGATTCTTGGGGAGATTGATTCACAGTGTTCTGAGAAACTGCCATACTGCATTACAGAGTGGCTGAACAACCTTACACTCCCACCAACATTGGAGGAGTGTTCCTCTTACACCACATCCTCTCCAGTATAGGCTGTCATCTGTGATTATAATGTTGACCATTCTGACAGGTATAAGGTAGTATCTTAAAGTTGTTTTGATTTGCATTTCTCTGATGGCTAAAGACGTTGAGCACTTTTTCATGTGCCTTTCAGCCATTTTTAATTCTTCTGCTGAGAAATCCCTTTTCAGTTCTGAACTCCATTTTTAACTGGGTTTTTAAGGGTTTTGAGCTCTAGTTTTTTTAGTTCCCTATATATTTTAGAGATAATCCTCTGTCACTTATAGGGTTGGTAAAAATCTTTTCTCATTCTGTAAGCTGTAAAATGTCTTATTGACTGTGTTCTTGGCCTTACAGAAGCTTTTCAGTTTCAGGAGGTCCCACTTATTGATTGTTGTTCTTAGTGTCTGTGCTACTGGTGTTATATTTCAGAAGTAGTCACCAGTGCCAATGCGTTGGAGGGTATTTCCCACTTTCTTTTCTATCAAGTTCTGTGTAGCTGGGTTTATGTTGAGGTCTTTGATCCATTTGGATTTAAGTTTTGTGCAAAGTGATAGGTTTGGATCTATTTTTATTTTTCTACACAGTGCTATCCAGCTATGCCAACACCATTTGTTAAAGATACTATCTTATTTCCATTGAATATATTTGGCCTCTTTGTCAAAAATCAAGTGTTCATAGGTGTGTGGGTTAATCTCTGAGTCTTAAATTCAATTCATTTATCCACATGTCTGTTTTTATGCCAGTACCAAGATGTTTTTATTACTGTGACTGAATAGCATAATTTGAAGTTGGGGATGGTGATGCCTCCTGAGGTTCTTTTGTTGAGTAAAATTGTTTTGGCAATTCTGGCTTTCCTGTTATTCCAAATAAAATTGAATATTGATCTTTCAAGGTCTGTAAAATACTGTATTGGGCTTTTTCTGGGCAGTACTACTGAATCTGTAGATTACTTTTGGTAGAATTGCCATTTTTACTATGTTGATCATACCTATCCAGGAACATGGGTGATCTTTGCATTTTCTTATATCCTCTTCATTTTCTTTCTTCAATGATTTAAAATTTTTGTCAAATAGATCTGTTACTTCTTTGGTTATAGCTAAACAAAGATATTTAATTCTATTTGCAGCTATTATAAAAGGTGATGTTTCCCTTATTTCTTTTTCAGCCCTTTCATCTTTAGTGGATAAGAGGGCTACTGATTTTTTGAATTAATCTTATATCCTGCTACATTGCTGAAGGTGTTTATCAGCTGTAGAAGTTCTCTGGTAGAATTTGGTGTGCCACTTGTGTATACAATCATATCACCTGCAAAGTGAGATAGTTTCACTTATTCTTTTTCAATTTGTATCCCCTTAATCTCCTTTTGTTCTCTTATTGCTTTGGCTAAAACTTGAAGAACTACATTGAACAGATAAAAGAAGAGGAGACAGCCTTGTCTAGCTCCTGATTTTAGTTGATTGCCTTGAGTTTCTCTTTATTTAGTTTGATGTTGGCCATGTATATTCCCTTAAGAAACTAAGATAAACAATTAATAAACTGAGAAGTTTCTGTAAGACCAAGGACACAGTCACTAAGACAAAACGACAACCTACAGAATGGAAAAAGATTTTCACCAAGCCTACAAGTGACAGAGGACTGATCTCTAAAATATATAGAGAACTCAAAAAACTAGAGCCCAAAGCCCTAAATAATCCAATTAAAAAATAGGGCTTAAAACTAAAAAGGGATTTTTCAGCAGAAGAATTACAATTGGCTGAAAGGCACTTAAAAAAATGCTCAACATCTTTAGCCATCAGAGAAATACAAACCAAAACAACTTTGAGATACCACCTTACACCTGTCAGAATGGCCAAGTTGAAAAACATAGATGACAGCCTATGCTGGAGAGGATGTAGAGCAAGGGGAACACTCCTCCATTATTGGTGGGAGTATAAGTTTGTTCAGCCACTCTGGAATGCAGTATGGCAGTTCCTCAAAAAACTGGGAATCAATCTCCCTAAGACTCCAACAATACTACTATTGGACCTATACCCTAGAGACACACATTGCCACCCCCAAAGCATGAACTCAACTATATTCATAGCAGCATTATTGGTAATAGCAAGAACCTGGAAACAACCTAGATGCCCCTCAACTGAAGAATGGATTAACAAACTGTGGTACATCTTCACAATGGAGTTCTACTCAGCTATGAAAAAATATAATATCCTAAATTTGCAGGCAAATGGATGGATTTGGAGAATATCCTCCTGAGTGAGGTCTTACAAACCCAGAAAGATAAGCAAGGGATGTATTCATTCATTACTGGACTTTTAAAAAAAAAAAAAAAAAAACAGATGTCATTGTATACAAGAGCTCAAAACTAGTACATAGCTAAATGACACAATACTTTACTTCAGCATTGATGGCTTCTGGCAGGTATGTGGTTGAGGAAGGACTCATTTTTTAAGGTGCTGGACACAGAGAGTTTAATTATGCTCCAGTAATTAAGTGAGTGGCATGAATGGGCTTTTTGTAAATGTAGAGATCATAAGTGTGGGCATGATAACTGATAACTGAGTTTGATGGGGACGCATGATGTAAAATCATCAAATAATAAATAAAAATATTATGAAAAAATAAAATAAAAAGAACATGTTATTTGGGGAAAAAAAACCTCATTTATGCCACAGATTAAACTACAAACAACCACTAAAAGTGAATTAACCTAGATTCAGAAAGACAAATGATACATTTGTTCTCTCATTTATGGATATTAGCTTCAGTATATATATATATATTAGATGTATGTGTTCATTTGAAATAGCATTACAGGTCATGAAATTACTAAGGAAAGATGGATTACATTCAGGGGAGGTGGAATAGAATGAACTAATAGAAAAGATTAAAACACAATACTGACACAGGAGGGGTTAAGTTGAGAAAGAGTAGTGGAGTGTAGGGCAGAATAAAGAGAAATAAAGTTAAAGTCTTTTGAGAAAGAGCGGTAAGTCTACTACTGTAGCTTACAATCCCTCTCACACACAGATGCGTACACAAAAAGAGTTAAAATGGAGTTAGTTTAACAGATAAAATTGCCCTGGTTATGCACTAGAAGCTAGCAGACTTTTAGCTGTTTGAGAACAGTCCACACTGGTTTCCATGGTGGCTGCTGAACCAGCTTACAGTCTCTCCAACAGGTAATGAGGTTCCCCTTCCCCCTCATTCTCACCAGCATTTGTTGTCAGTTGTTCTCGGGATCTTGGCCATTCTGACTGGGATTAGATGAAATCTCCACTAATTTAGACTTACATTCTCTAATTATTAAGGGTTTTGAACCCCTTCACAGACACTTCTTAGCCAAGTTTATTTCTTCTCTCAGAATTCTCTCTTAAAATAACACAGCTCATTTTTAATTGAATAATTTTGCTTTTGAATTTTTTTATATAACATGGACTAAAATATTTTATTGTATGTATGAAAAAGATAATATATCACTCTTAGGAATTACCTACCACTTGATTAACTGAGTCCTTTTCTATTTTTTTTTTCTTCTTTAGACTACCAGTTTTATGAGGTACCATATGAGCTATTTTATTTAATTTTAGATCTCTTGAAATTCTATTCTAAGAGTCCTAATCTATACCTGTTTTGTACAGGGAACTGCCTATATTTTTTGATAATAGTATCAGAGTGTATGTTTTACACTAATGTCATTGGTCCCTTTGAGGCTGCTATTTGTATAGAGTGGGACTAATATAATTTTTCTACATTTAGAAACCCAGGTTTTCCAGAACCATTTATTTAAGATGATATCGTTCTTTTATTCCAGTGTATATTTTAGGTATATTTTCTAACAATACAGGGCTGTAGTTCTGTAATTTAAGACTGTGGCTTCTATTTTGTCTTCTTAATCTAAATGTCTGTTTTTTCCAATATCATTCTGTTTGTATTACTATAGAGATGCTTTAGTTAGGATTCCCAAGAAAGAACAGAACTGATAGGATGAAAAAAGTTAAAATTCATTAACAGATTTAAAATAGGAAGAACAGCCAAACCACACCTGCAATCTTAGGAACCCATTACTTGGTCTTCAGGCTTGATGGTTCAACACTAGAACAGTCTCAGAGCTTCTGTGTGTCAGCAGGTAGTGATGACCAATAGTCATTTAGTCAACACGGCAGGGTGTCTCACTAGTCCTAATCTGGAATTATAAGGAGCCTGGGAATATCTTGAGAGTTATTGGTTCACATTCCATAAGGAAAGATAGAAATGTTCTTTATCAAAGGAATCAACAGCATCAGCAATAATGAGGCAGAGAAAGATGAGAACAATTTAAAAAAAAAAAAAAAATTTATTTGAATTGGGTTCCTACCAGAAGGTACAACCCACAATTATGATGGAACTTTCCACATCCTTCAGAACAGTTCCACTTGTGTAGGACCCCCAATTCTGCTCATTGTAATTTATGGCAATTCAGCATTATAATCAATTATGATAATACTTTTGAAATATATCTTGAGGTCTATAAAAGAAATCTGTGCAGCACTATTATTTGGTTAATATTGCTTGGGTCTTGTCCAGGGTCTTTCATAGTTTGATATGAATTTTTTTATTCTATAAAAGTGAGATGGGAGCCAGGGAAAATTGTGCTCCTGTCAGGTTCCGGTATCAGGACCAGGTACTGTCTGCAGAGCGTGTCCCCATGCACTCTGTAGCAGACAGAGATAAACTCTGACGGCCATGATCCCCCCAGGTGCTGCTTAGGGAATTTGAATGGCTACCCACCTCCAACAGAGCAAACAGAGAAGGACTGAGGACCTTGAAAGACAGACTCAGACTCAGACTCCACCCAAAGGTGAGGAGGGTTCAGCATGACCTAGTGACTGAATCCCTGCCAGGGAAAATTGTGTTCAGGTCGGGTTCCAGTATCAGGACTAGGTGCTGTCTACAGCACATGTCCCCACTCACTCTGTAGCAGACAGAGATAATCTCTGACTACCATGGTCCCCCCAGCTGCTGCTGAGGGAATTTACATGGCTACCCACCTCCAACTGAGCAAACAGAGGAGGACTGAGGACCCTGAAACAGACTCAGACTCCACCCAAAGAGGTGACAGGAGACACACAAGCCCGAGTGCCACAACTGACCAGGAATCATATAATTGTGAACTGCTGAAGCCATGGGGAGACACCAGTGTAAAAATTTACATAATAATATAAAGAACAACAAGGTAACTCTAGAAGAAAGTGGCAATCCTTCAACTACAAGATCTGAACTGAGCAATGAAGAGGAAACAGAAGAAAGCAACACCAAAAATTACTTCGATGATGATCATCGAAGCTCTCAAAGAAGATATGAAAAATGGCCTTAAAGAAATAGAAGAAAATACAAACAAAAAATTGGAAGAGATGAACAAATCTATGAAAGGAAACCAAGAAAAAGTAAACCAAAAAATTAAAGAATCATGCCAGGAACTAAAAACTGAATAGAAGCAATAAAAAAGGCACAAAATGAGGCAAAGATGGAAATAGAAAACCTGAAGAAAAAAGCTGGAACCACAGATACAAGCATAACAAACAGAGTTCAAGAGATGGAAGATAGAATCTCTGAAGTGGAAGACTCAGTAGCTCAAATAGATATATCAGTCAAAGAAAATAGTAAAACTAAAAAAGCCATAACTCAA
>PVIH01022856.1:6807-26285 GCA_004025045.1 Sigmodon hispidus | reverse complement strand
CTTACAAGATGGAGACTCCAAACGGCTAAAACCCGTCCCTTATATAGGAAACTGGCCCCTGCCTAGGACGTGTCAGACTCAGATTGGCTGTAGCTCCAACGGGTGAGGTGACGCCACGGGAGAGGCAGAGCACAAGGAGTGGAAATTCCCCTTGCACCTGCGCAGTCTACATTAGAGCGCAGGATGTCGCCGCCATGTTGGAATGGCGGCAGTGAGTGCGGCTTCTCACAGTGGTTTGTGGCCTATTTATTTATTTATTTATTTTAGTGTGGCTAGATTATGTTTTTGTTTGACTTTACCTTCCTTCCCCTTTATCTATCCTCAAATTTCCTGCATACTCTTAAGATGCCCTGTCATAGGACTAAATAGGATTTTTAAATTAGTGAATGATATTTACAGCAAACAGAAAAAGACATTCAATATCAACAGACCTTAAAAGAACAATACTCAGCTTCATATGGAATAACAAGAAACTCAGAATTGCCAAAATAATTCTGTTAAAAAATAGAACTTCAGGAGGCATCACCATCCATCCCTGACTTCAAGCTCTATTATAGAACTATAGATACAGTAATAAAAACAGCCTGGCACTGGCATATCAATAGACTTATAAATAAATGAAATCAAACCAAAGGCCTCAACTTTAATTCATAAATCTATGAACACCTGATTTTTGACAAAGAGGCCAAAAATATACAATGAAAAAAAGTATCTTCAACAAATGGTGTTAGCATAATTGGATGGTAGTATGTAGAAGAAAGCAAATAGATCCATATCTATCACCCCACAGAGGCAGAGATCCATAGCTAAGCACCAGGCTGAGCTCCTTGTCCAGCTGAAGAGAGAGAGAAAGAAGGAGTATATGAGCAAAGAGATCAGGATCAGGAGGAGGAGATCCACAGAGCTGGCTGACTGGAGCTATTGGGAGCTTACTGAATTAGAAACAAACAATCGCTGAGCAACCTTCAGGGAAAGGAACTAATCCCTCCAAAGATAAATGACTGTCAAATGGCATGAGCAGGTTGTGGATGCTCTTGGAATGGGATCAGACTACATTCCTGTGCATGAACTGGCATCTTGGAATCCTTTCCCTACAGGGTAACACCTAACCCATCCTTAATACTGAAATGAGGCCTGACTCGGGCCTACCTCAACTGTACATGCCAGACTGAACTGACCAACCTTGGGACTCCTTGCCATCCTTAAGAAATGGACAAGGAGATGGGATGGGGAGCAGCTAAGGGAGGATTAGAAAGAAATGGGAGGAGGGAAGGAAGAGGGAGCAGTGGTATATATGAAAAAAATAATAAATGAGAAAAAGAAAACAAAGTGGTTATTTTGAAAATTAGTATGTTGCTATTTCATAGTTAAAATTATCTTTGGCTATCCTTAGTCTACCTAATATCTATTCTTTGTTACTTCCACATCTGACAGAGAATTCTTTGCTGAAGCTCATCTACGTGGTATCTCCAAAGTATTAATAAATGCCTTGATTTATGAGTTTCCTTTCTTCTGTGACATTAAATACATATCTCTCCATTTTCATGAAGAAACATTTATTCCACTGAACCTTGGATCCAGCTCCCAGGCCATGGTTATCTATACTTGGCTCAGAATCAACTCCCAAATATTCTCTTAGAACTGAGAGCTGTACTTTGTGTCCGATTTGTAATTTTTAGTATTACTTAGTTTCCTTTACCTTCACTGCACACTAAATTATCTCCATCACACTGTTACACTGATATGCAAATGTAGCAAGAATCAAGAGTTACAAATGAACAAAGAGCTGATGAAGCAAAGACTAAAATACAAAGATCCCCTATCCTCAGTTTCATAACACTTCAACTGAGAAACATCTCTACTGTCAACATGTCCTGATACATTTCTTCTGAGAAAAACGTATATTTATATTCCTTCAAAGAAAGTGGCATTAAAAGTAGTAAGAGATGAGTCATTAAATAAAATTCAAAACTTTTCATTGCTGTGGGTGCTATGCAATGCATTACTAATATCCAGAGGTGTGAATTTAGGAAAATAATAAAACTTTATTTTAGAAATTGGGTAATATCTATAGTTAGTTATGACTGATAAGTAATTTTCATGGGATTCAGGCATTATTTAGAGAGCCTTAATAGCTCCTGAGAACCAGGAGGACCTCTACAGGGCATGGCCAGAATCTACTTGCACCCTGGAAACACCAACTTCTCCCCCTGAGAGTAGATCAGCAGCCTGGAGTGAGACAGTCTCCCTCTTCAAGAATCATTTTAAGGTTAAACTTGTATTGTAGGTGTTCATATATCCCCCAATAAACATTAGTCCTTTATACAATATATAATAAGTGAATATTTCTGCAATATCTGGAGTACACGTGGGTTTAGTTTTACAAGCTATTCCCTGGGTCATGTGGGGCCAGGAAAAGTTATAGCCTCAGCAGACCATGGCAGCGGGCTGGCACCCCACAGTTTCTGCAGTTTTCACTCCAGGCCTGTCCCGGTTTCTCAGTGGCTTGCTGACTGGTGACTGTGATTCCATCTCTGTCACTAGCACACTTCACTGCCGACCAAACTTTGCCCATGCTGCATGCTGTGCTCCAGCCATGCATCTGGCAGTTCCTACCCACTTTCCCAGAGGATCCTGTTCAATAGTGGATATAAACGTTTTAACTCAGGTTCGTGGTGCATTGCTTTGTTTTTTGTGAGAAATTGCCTCTTGTAAGGTTATTTGGTTCTTCACAGGACTCCCCTCCACACTGTGCTCTAGGTACCAGCTGTGCATCAGGATACCTTTTCTCGTTTGTCCCTATGCAAAGAAAAATGGCTAATATGTCTTTTAACACATACTTGTAGTATATTGTTCTGATTTTGTGAGAAACTGCCTCCAGTAAGGTTATTTTCACAGAAAGCCCGATGGTGAATATCTGCATTGACCACATTGGGCATGACTGCGACATCTGTTGGCTGAAGTTCACCATTACACCTAGTCTGAAGTAATTCTATATCAAATGACAGACAGTACAACTTCCCAAGAATTTTGGATTTTTTTACTGTTATGATCGAGGATTTCTTGCATGATTATATTTTTGAGGACTTTACTCCATCAGTCTTGTTACTTTTTGGCTTGATTCTATATTTTGTATTTCAAAATAAATGGCCTGATACTCATTTTAATACAGGGCTATAATTTTCATTGTGGAAGATTTGAAGTCTAGGAATGAGCAATTGATGGATGATTTGAAGTCGGGGAATCAGCAATTGCTATCTGAAGTGTGTAATATAGAAATTACAACTAATAAATTGGCAGGCAAAGTTAATTTTCTGAAAATTGGTTATGGCAAACTTTCATATAAAACTTCCTTCTTGGACATAAATATTAAGACCATACAAAGGAAGTGTTGAATTTATGTTAATGATAATAATAAAAATATATTAATTTTTGTAATAATATGTTAATGATGAGAATAAAAAATTATTAATTCCCTGCATTATATGTTAAGGATGAGAATTAAAAGATGCTAATTCTATGATGTCACTAGGAAGATTGGCTATTCAAGAAACTCAGACCCTGGAAAAACAATGGTAAAGAAATTGCAAACTTGTGTAAAACAAATTCTGAATGCATGATCAACAAAAAATAGAATAACTTCTAATGATTGGATGCAGTTAACAGCTGCTGTATTGGACTATAGCCAACATTTATAATGGAGAGATTGGCTTAGGAAAGAGGCTAGGGCCATAGAGATTCAGGAAAAAGAAATCAGGGGCTTTGGCATTTCTGAAGACCAAATCCTAGGTGAAGGATTGTTTGCTGATGTGAAGGTTCAGAGTACTTATGATGAACACACATTGCTGCTAAGCCATCCTGCTGTACTGAATACTTAGAAAAGATTTTAGATCCAGAAAAGAAATTTGAGCTATATACCAAAGTCAGGCAAGGCTTAAAAGAAACTTATATTGACTTTCTGCAGAGATTAACCAAGGCTGTACATAGAGCAAAATCATATCCAGAAGTTAAGAAGCAGTTAATAGTTTCTTTAGCTTTTGACCATAGTAATTTGCAATGTAAGAGAATGCTTATGCCACTGAAGATCAGATCTGTACCCATAAGGAATGGATTCAGTATACAATCAGTGCTGAGTCTCTACATTGCAATAAAGAGAATTGTGTATGCCAACCCATTTCAAATGTGACAGTAAGAAATCAAGGTGTCAATTGCTTTTATTGTGGTAAACCAGGCCACATAAACAATGAATTGTATAAAAGGCATTTCTGGGATTAATGTTTCTCTTAGGAATGATTAAAACAGAGGTACCTACTCTAGATTATACAGAAAATGTGACAAAGGCCAGCATTGGACTAATGAGTGTAGATCTAAAAAAGACAAAAAGACAACTCTTTACCATTGGGAAATGCCTATCTGGGCTACCTCTGGGAGGTCCTCCACATTCTGATCTCATAGTTAAGGAGGGTTCAATCATATTCAGTCTCTGTAAAGCAACAGCCTCCTCAAGACTAGTAAAAATCCAATTTCTAATGTAGAAAACCATATAACATTAGATAATCAAACATCTTTAAGGGAGGAAACAAAATTTCCAAGAAAAACCACAAAACAAATATTCTGGCACACTTCCATAAATGAACAAAGACCAAAACTGAAAATAGAAATAGATAATATTTACATTCATGGCTTAGTCAGCATGGGGACAGATGTTTTGATCATAACCCCAGAATTATGGCATCCAAGATGGCCTCTAAAAGAGATAGATATTCAATTTCTAGGTATTAGAACAATATCTCTGGTGAAAGAATATATATGATGGCTTGAATGCATAGGACCGAAAGGACAGAGAGGAAGGTTGAAGCCATATATGGCTAATATAGCAGTGAATATATGGGCTTGTGACCTTCTACAACAATGAAATACCCAGGTTAACATTTATTCAGGCTCAGAAATAAATCAGAGACTCAATTATGTTTCCAAAAACAATATTTTAAAGTACTATTAAAAACAATCACCAGTCATTCAGGTTGTGCAAAAACATAGCTCAATAGCTGTTGAAACCGTAAAGACACTCACAGAGCTACTTTTAAAATAATGGACAAAAAAGCCTATTTGGGCTCAGAAATGGCCCTTAACATGGGAGAAACTGCAGGCTTTAGAACAGCTGGTACAGGAGCAGTTACTTGCTCAGCATATTGAAGAATCAACCAGCCCATAGAATTTTCCTGTATTTGTTGTCAACAAGAAGTCTGGAAAGTGGAGAATGGTGACAGATCTAAGAGCAATAAATAAGGTGATTTAACCAATGGGCTCTTTACAATCTAGTATTCCATTGCCTTCCTTGTTTCCTAAGGAATAGCCTATTATAGATATTGATTTGGAAGACTCTTTCTTTACCATACTTCTACAAGAACAGGACAAAGAGAAATTTGTCTTTACAATACTCTGATTTGATAATTCACATTCAGTAAAAAGATATCAATAGAGGGTCCTTCCATGAGAAATATTGAATAGTCCCACCTTGTGCCAATATTTTGTACAAAAGCCATTAGAAGTGATACACAAACAATTCCCACAATATATTATTTACCATTATTTGGATTATATCTTGTTGGCAGAATGTTTGAAGAAATAAAGAAAATTTTGCCTGATTGGGGACCACAAATTACCCCCCAAATGCAGAGGAGATTCTATTAATTATTTAGGATATAAAATAGGCCTACAAAAAATTAGATCCCAAAAAGTGCAACTTAGGAGAGACAGATTGAGAACTCTTAACATTTTCCAAAAACTACTAGGAGACAGTTATCATATATTGCCCATTATTGATATAAAAAAACATAAACTAGTTAACATATTCAAAACTTTAGATGGTGATTGTAAGTGTTCCCAACATGCCACACACTACCGG
Source organism: Sigmodon hispidus (assembly GCA_004025045.1). Lineage (NCBI taxonomy): Eukaryota > Metazoa > Chordata > Mammalia > Rodentia > Cricetidae > Sigmodon > Sigmodon hispidus. The sequence goes on along the minus strand of PVIH01022856.1, from coordinate 20,377 downwards.
CCACCACGCAGTGGACCCAGCATGACACCAAGTAAGATATTGTCATTCACCTGCAGACAGTGGCAGTATAACACCACTAGAACAACCCCCCCCCCAGACGTAGCTATGTCCCAGAATGCCCCCAGGAATGGCACACCTGCAGGTGTGGCTGTATGGATCTATGCCCACTTGCTCCCTTAAAAAATATAATATGTGGCAGTGAATCCTTTCTGCTTCCTCTTTTTCCTTCTTCCCACTTCTTTCTTTCCTTCTTTTCTTTCTCCCTCCCCTTCCCTTCTTCAGATACCCAAACTCCCTAAATAAACTTTCTTTGTCTGAGTGTGTCTCTCCCATGCACAAAAATCTAACAGTGATAAGAACTTAAACAGTCCCCCAGAATTTTCTGATGAAGCTGAGAGAGCATTAGCTTTAGTGGAAAAAAATTACAAGAATTACAGGTGAATCATGTGGATCCAGATCTCAATTATACTCTGCTTATTTTACCCTCTAAGCATTCTCCTACAAGAGTTATAATACAAAGAGAAAATATTTTACTGAAATGAATATTTCTACTACATAGACTGAATGAAATGTTGAAAACATGTGGAAAAAAATTCTGACTTAATTTTTAAAGGAAAATTAAAACTTCACCAGATGACAGGAAAGGACACAGCAAAAATTGTTATCTTAAACAATGAATAACTGATGAATTTCATCATTATCTTGTGCTAGAGGACAAACCAGAACTGTGTGGGATCTGATATATGTTATATATAGGATAAATTCTATTTTTAATGGTATCCTGTAGTTTTATAAATAATGAGGTTAATTCTGTATCATCAGGAATAAAATCAGCAGTTTCAATATGTAAAACAACTCTTTCTATATACTGATAGGAAATATGCTGGAGGCCTCAGAATTTTATATGAAACATTATGTTAATAGCAAAAGATTAAAAAGGAGCTTTCCCATCACTTAGCATCAGGCCAAGGGAATTCTACAGAATTGTGCTACTTGCTCATTCTATAACTAACCATCTTTACCTGCTGCAAGTAATCCTAAAAGTATGCAGAGAAAGGAGATCTGGCCAATGAATGTGTTTCACTTTCGAGTATTTGGAAAGATAAAATATGTACATCATACCATCAACACTTACCCAAGAATGCAATGGGCAACTACCTTGAGTTTTGAAAAGGCTTATGCTGCAATTACACATCTTTTGGAAGTAATGGCCATAAAGAAAATTTCTATTTAAATTAAATTATAATGTTCCAGCATGTTTCCCAGGAAATGAAGCAGATCTTTGGATATTATAATATAAAGCATATTACAGAGATACTGCATAATCTTACAGGACAAGCATTTGTAGAAAAATCTCATTGTACCTTAAAAGAGATGTTTCATAAACAGAAAGAGAAAATGAAAAAATCCCAAAGAGAGATTGCATAACGCTTTACCAATCTTGAATTCTCTTAATACTGATGAGAAAGAAATAACAGCTGCAGAGAGACACTGGAAAATAGAAAAAAACTTCTGAGATAAACTAATCTATCTACTTCAAAGATGTGCTGACCTTAGAATGGAAGCCAGGGTGTGTGATTTGCTGGGGAAGGAATTTTGCTTTTGTTTTGACAAGTGCCGAAAAATATGGATACCAACAAAGTAAGATCCAATTAGAAAACAAAAGCATCTTCTGAAGAGAAGTAAGGGCTCATCCACGGATATGACCATTGGATACATGGTAAGGCAAATTCACTTAACAATGCTGAGGCAGGGTTTCATTTTTGTCTTTACAGAAGAATAGATACAACCATCTTCAAGAAATTGAAAGAATGCTGAATGCTTAGATGCCCAAAGCTGAAAGGAGATCAATTATGAAAGGATTACAAGCAAAGAAATATAAGGCCAATTAGTACCAATATGCACTACAGGGTAAATTCTCAATTCTCACTGCTGTACATCTATTTCTCTTAAAAAAAAATATGGTCCTGATTTGATAATAAATCAAGCTGGCTTTGGAGTAAGTGGCTGTCTCCTTTGCTAAACCCAAGCATATTGGTAAGGGAAAATATAAGACATTCTATCTTATATCAGAAAAGCCACCTGTCATAGGACAGAAGACAGCCAGAATATATAGGGACCAATATTATTATACTTTTATCTCTAATCCTATCTCTCTGTGTATTTATTCTTCATCTTAAAATGTTCTCTGCAAATAATTTTCTCCTGAAGATGTAAATTCTTCATTTGATATTAATGATGTTTAGATTATGCACTGTAAACAACAATTTCTTTTACTAGCAATCTCCAAAGCATCTGGAAAACAGATGCTCCTTCCCCACCACAATGATTCAACCTGGTCAATGGGAAAAACATCCCTGGTGTACACCACTCAATGATTGCTTTAGAAATGTAGACTATTAAGGATGGCTGCATGTTGCTTTCTATGATTATCTTTCATGTCACATCTTTAACAAGAGTTCCCAATGGACTTACTCAGTAGTCTAAGAATGGTTATAGATGTTTATAGTCACTCTGTTAAGGTCTGATCATTGTCTTATCTTTTACAGGATCCCATAGAGATGCTGCTACCTTCAAGTCAGCAGGAAACAACTTTATAAAAAAACTACACCTCTCTCTTGATAAGTTTTGTCCTTTGAGAGTTATGAATAGTTTATTCTGATAAGGTAGTTATAAGCTAAATATGGGTTGAGGGTAGAACAGTAATATAGCTCTAGGAATCCCTTTTAAAGAGAAATATAGATAGAAGGATAGCTATAGGTAAACTACTTTATCTACCTATAAACAATTATTAGCCAAATATGAGCCAAAGACAATCATCACCAGTGTAGATGCATGTATATTAATACAAATGTGAAATTATTTTATATGTTTGATTAGATAATTTGTACATCTATACAAATTTATACAAATTTATACAAATTTAAATCTGAAATTGCTTTTTTATATCTAAGGTAATATGCATATTGATACAAAATTGAATCTGTAATTGCTATATTTTGTACATGCTTCTACCTCTGTTTAAAACATTTTGCATATTAATGCATATTAAGCACATCATTGTCATTTCCACTAAGCAATTTCTACCTCTACTAGTCATAATATATAATTTTTTGAACTTTATTTAAATTTTTAATATTTATTATTTATGAAAGGGTTGCAGTGAAGTTCAGATCACATATACATTTTTGATATACAATGGAGTAGTTTTACATCCATGTGTTTAATATACAAACTATGAGCTTTCTAAGGCCACATCAAGGGGAATTTTGTTACTTGAATTCAAAACACAGGAAAGAAATCAGTGTTTTTAACTGCAGAATGAAGGAATGAAATTACATGGTTTCTATACAGTACAATAGCAAGTAAACATTCCACCTACTAAGTTAACAAGTTTACCCAGGGTCATCCAATTTGAGAGTACATGCATTATTACCTCAAGAGTTTTAAAATTATGTCTTCTAGTGGGCTAGCATATTGGTGCCTGTGATACTGGAATATTCTGTCAATTAGCAAAGCAGTTATATTCATAAGACATAAGCAATATGTTTCCTTCAAAGTATTTTAAGATATAGATTTTATTTGTCTGAGTAGCAACTTATTTTACACTGGAAGATCATGCATGCTGGATTCTGGTTTCAATACTGGCAAGAAAAATAAGATTTTTTTTTGTGTGTGTGTGTGTTGTGTGTGTGTTAAAACACTTTTTTCACCCATCATCTTTCAATGAAATAAGAATGCTTTTGCTTAAAGCCCACTAATGAGTGAGTACATCCCATACTTATTCTTCTGGGTTTGTGATACCTTGCTCAGGAGGATATTCTCCAAATCCATCCATTTGCCTGAGAATTTTAGTATATTATTTTTTCTTAGAGATGAGTAATAATCCATTGTGTATATGTACCACAGTTTGTTAATCCATTCCTCAGTTGAGGGGCATCTAGGTTGTTTCCAGGATCTTGCTATTATAAATAATGCTGCTATGAACATAGTTAAGCTGATGCTTTAGGGGTTACAAATGTGCTGTCTTTAGGGTATATGCCCAATAGTGCTATTGCTGGATCCTTGGGGAGATAGATTTCCAGTATTCTGAGAAACTGCCATACTGCATTGCAGAGTGGCTGAACAAGTTTATACACCCATCAACAATGGAGGAGTGTCCCCCTTGCTCTGCAACCTCTCCAGCATAGGCTGTCATCTGAGTTTTTGATCTTATCCATATTTTGATTTGCAATTCTCTGATGGCTAAAGATGTTGAGCATTTTTTCATGTGTCTTTCAGCCATTTGTAATTCTGCTGAGAATTTCCTTTTCAGTTCTAAACTCCATTTTTTATTGGGTTATTTAGGGTTTGGGGCTCTACTTTCTTGAGTTTTTTATACATTTTAGAAATCAGTCCTCTGTCACTTGTAGGATTGGTAAAAAAAAAAAAAATTCCATTCTGTAGGCTGTCATTTTGTCATATTGACTGTGTCCTTGGCCTTATAGAAGCTTCTCAGTTTCAGGAGGTCCCACTTATTGATTGTAGTTCTTAGTGTCTGTGCTACTGGTGTTTGTTATATTTAGGAAAGGTTCATTTGGGCTAATGCATTGGAGGATGTTTCCCATTTTCTTTTCTAACAAGTTCAGTGTAGCTGGTTTTTTGTTGAGGTTTTTGATCCACTTGAATTTCAGTTTTGTGCAAGGTGATAGGCTTGGACCTATTTGCAGTTTTCTAAAAGCAGTCCATTTATTTTAGGTTTTTTATTTTAGTTATGCCATCCAGTTATGCCAACACACTTTTTGAAGATATTATCTTTTTTCCATGGAACATTTTTTGCCTCTTTGTCAGAAATAGGTATGTAGGTTAATGTTGTAATCTTCAGTTTGATTCCATTGACTCACAAGTCTGTTTTTTTGCCAGTAGCAGGCTGTTTTTATTACTGTAGCTCTATAGTATAACATGAAGTCAGGGATGGTGATGTCTCCTGAGCTTCTTTTGTTGAGCAAAATTTATTTGTCTATCCTGGCTTTTTTGTTATTACAGACGAAATTGAGTATTGTTCTTTCAAGGTCTATAAAAAATTGTGTTGGAATTTTGATGGGAATTTCATTGAATCTGCAGATTTTTTGGTAAGATTGCCATTTTAATATATTGATCCTACCTATCCAAGAGCATGGAAGATCTTTCCATTTTTTTGGTATCCTCTTCAATTTCTTTCTTCAGTGATTTAAAGTTTTTGTCAAACAGATCCATTCCTTCACTGGTTATAGTTACAACAAGGTATTTAATGCTGTTTGCAGCTATAATAAAGGGTTTTCCTTATTTCTTTTTCTGCCCATTTATTGTTAGTATATAAAAGGGCTACTGATTTTTTTTAATTAATCTTGTATCCTGCTACATCACTGAAGGTTTTTTTCACCTCTAGAAGTTCCCTGGTAGAGTTTTGTGTATCACTTATATATACAATCATATCATCTGCAAATAGAGATAGTTTCACTTCTTCTTTTCTAATTTGTATCCTCTTAATTTTCTTTCGTTCTCTTATTGCTTTAACTAAAACTTCAAGAACCATTTTGAACAGATAAGGGGAGAAGGGACAGCCTTGTCTTCTTCCTGATTTTAGTGTGAATGCTTTGAGTTTTGTTCCATTTTGTTTGATGTTGGCCCTTGGGGTCTTCTAAATTGCCTTTATTATATAGTTATTTTTTCTGTATTCCTGATCTTTCCAGGACTTCTATCATAAAGAAGTTTTGGACTTTGTCAAAGGCTTTTTCAGATAATACAGATAATAATACAGGTAAAACAGAGATAATCATGTGGCTTTTTTCCTTCAATTTGGTTATATCATGTTTGACATTTATATGCTGTTGAATTTGATTTGCCAGAATTTTGTTTAGTAGTTTTGCATCAATCTTCATGAGAGAGATTGCTTTATAATTATCTTTCTTAGTTGCATCATTCAGTGGCTTTGGTAATTGTGGCCTCGAAAAAAGAGTTTGGCAGTGTTCCTTCAGTTTCTACTGTACAGAACACTTTGTTGAGTATTGGTATTAGTTCTTTAATGTCTGGTACTATTCTGCAGTGAAACCATCTGGCCCTGGGTTTTCTTTTATTAGGGAGACTTTTAATAACAGCTTTTATTTCCTTTGGTCTATTTAGGTCTTAATCTGCTCTTAATTATTGTAACTTGTACTTGTTCAGAAAGCAGTCCATTTTTTTTTTTTTTTTTAGGTTTTTCATTTTAGTAAAGATGTTCAAAGTAGACCTGATAATTCTCTGGATTTACTGGTTGTCTGTCGTTATGTATCTCTTTTCATTTCTGATTCTGTTAATTTGGATACTCTCTGCCTTTTGATTAGTTTGGATAATGCTTGGTCTATCTTGTTGACTTTCTCAAAGGACCAAATTTTTGATTCATTGATTCTTTGTATTGTTCTCCTTGTTTCTATTGTACTGATTTCAGCCCTAAGTTTATTTCCTGCTGTCTTCTAGGTGAGTTTGCTTCTAATTATTCTAAATCCTTCAGCTGAATTGTTAGGTCTCTTGTGTGAGATTTCTCCTGTTCTTTTTATTTTTACTTAGGCATCTAGTGTTATGAATTTTTCTCTTAACATTGATTTCGTTGTGTCTCATTAGTTTGAGTATGTTGTGGATTTATTTTCACTAAAATCTAGGAAGTCTTTGATTTCTTTTTTAATTTCTTCCTTGACCCAGCTGTGGTTCAATGTAGAGATGTTCAGTTTCCATGAGTTTGTAGGCTTTCTGTGATTTTTGTTGTTGTTGAATTCTAAATTTAGGGCATGGTGGTCCGATGTGATACAAGGAGTTATTCCCATTTTATTGTATCTATGTGGTCAATATTAGAGAAAGAACCATAGCATGCTAAGAAATATGTATATTCTTTTGTGTTTTGATGGAAGCTTCTGTAAATACCTATTAACTTCATTTGCATCACAACATCTGTTAGATGCCTTATATCTCTGTTTAGTCTCTGTCTGGTTGACCCATCCAAGGGTGAAAGTGAGGTATTGAAGTCTTCCACTAATAGAGTGTGACATTTGATGTGGAGTTTAAGCTTTAGCAGTGTTTCTTTTACATAGGAAGGTGCCCTTGTATTAAGGACATAAATATTCAGGATTGAGATCTCATCTTGATCATTTTTTCCTGGGATGAATAAGTAATGTCTGTCCTGGTCTGTTTTCATTGATTTTTGTTTGAAGTCTACTTTGTTAGATATTAGGATAGCAACAAGCTTGTTTCTTTGGGCCATTTAATTGGAAAATCTTTTGCCAACTTTTTACTCTGAGCCTGTGTCTGTCTTTGAAACTGAAGGTGTTTCTTGCATGCAGCAAAAAGATGGCTTTTGTTTTTGTATTCATTGTGTTAAGGTGTGTTTTTTTATAGGTAAATCAAGTCCATTGATATTAAGGGATATTAATGACCACTGATTGTTATTTGCTGTTGTTTTTGGTGGTAGCTTGTGTATAATTTTTTCCTTTGGGCTTTCTTCTATGGGATTATTAATTGTTTGTGATTTCTTGGGTGTATCTGGGCTTCTTAGGTTGGAGTTTTTCTTCTAGTGCTTTCTATAGTGCCTAATTTGTGGATAGTTATTGTTTCAAACTGTGTTTGTCATGAAATATCTTGCTTACTCCATCTATAGTGATTGATAGTTTTGCTGGATATAGTAGTCTGGGTTGGCAACCATACTCTATTAGTGTCTATAACTTCTGACCAGGATCTTCTTGTTTTCATTGAATAGTCTGGTGTTATTCTGATGGGTCTACCTAGGTGAGTTGGCCCTTTTTTTCTTTCTTTTCTTTTTTTTCTGCTCTCAGTATTTTTTGTTCTGTTTTGTATGTCTTGTCATTTAATTATTATGTGATGAGCAGACTATTTGGGGGGGATCTAATTTATTTGCTGTTCTGTAAGCTTCTTGTATCTTTATAGGCATTTCCTTCTTTAGATTGGGAAAGTTTTCTTTTATAATTGTATTGAATATTATCTGTGCCTTTGAGCTGCTATTCTTCTTTTTCTTCTACTCCTATTATTCTCAAGTTTGGTCTTTTCATGGTGCTCCAAATTTCCTGAATGTTTTGTGTTATGGCTATTTTGGTTTTAATGTTTTCTTATACTGATTTATCTATTTCTACTATTGAGTCTTCTACTCCAGAAATTCTCTCTTCCATCTCTTGGATTCTTTTGGTTGTACTTGTATCTGTAGTTCCAGTTTATTTCTTCAGATTCTCTATTTTCTCCTTTGCCTTGTTTTGTACCTTCTTTATTGCTTCTATTTCAGTTTTTACTTCCTGGAATATTTCTTTTATTGTTGGTTTTCTCATTTTTGGTATTTGTTTCCATGGATTTGTTCATCTCCTTCAATTTTTTATTTGTATTTTTTCCTATTTCTTTAAGGGAATTTTTATATCCTCTTTTAAGGCTTCTATAATGTTCATAAAGGTGTTTTTAATGGTTTTTTTTATTTCCTCTTCAATGTTCTGTTCTTGGTGTTATAGAGCCACCAACTTTTCTGGTGGTGCCTTGTTTTTTTTTTATATATTGTTATATATATTTTTGCACTGACAACTGCCCATTGCTTCCTTTGTTCACTCTTAGTCAGTTCTTACTCGTATCTTAGTCAGTTGTGGCTACAAGGGTTGTGTGTCTCTTGTCTGTCCTGGATATGGAGTCTGCATGATCTCTTACTCTGGTCAGGCCACACGGGGTCTGTGTAGTCCAAAGACATTCATCTCTCACTTTGCTCTGGACATGGAGTCCATATTTCATGAAAACATCCTTCTGTGATGATGTAGCTTGCTTGGAGGTTGGGCTATGTGTCTCCAAGGAATTGCTGTGAAAATTTTCTCTCCACCTTGGTTTAGGGAAAGACAGAGCATGTGTCTCCAGCCTCTGCGAGGAGGTCTCCAGGAGGCCTAGGAGCTGGAACCCACTCACCTCTCACTCTGCTCTCCATAGTATATAATTATAGTAGTCATAATATATAGATAAGATGTTTTCTATATGTCTGTTTAGATATTTTGTATAATGATATATATTTAAAATACTGTTGTCACTTTGCATGATACATGTACCTTTGATTAATGTTTATATAATCATCATACTTGAAGTCATCATTCAGAAACTGTACACCCATTTATAGATTGCTTATTTTTATAATGTAGGCATCAATCTTTAGGATGATAAGATTTTTATATCACCATTACTTAGGTTTGCTATGTAATAGTCATGCTATTTAGGTTTCTCAGATATATAATAAAATATATCAGATAGACCACAGTCTTCAGTGACTTCATTGACTTAAAGAATATTGCATTTAATGATTTGTTGATCAGAATTTGGCCATGAGAGACAAGACAACTTCTGGCATCACTGTTTCTTTCCTGAGATTGTATTGAGCATCAAGGACTCTCCACAAGAACTTTGTCTTCCTTGGTGGACGATGGCCTGTTGGGCAAAGAATTGTCTCTGCCTTGACTGCTGTCAGTATGCATACTGTATGAAACCAGATAAGCAGGATGAAATACAGAGACTGCCCAAATCTTACTAGACAGATTAAGACAGTTTCTCCAAAAATGTGCTGCTTCACTAGTGATCTATTAGATATCACAGGCCTGTAGCCAAAATGATGTATGCTCCAATTGTACAGAAAAGTTGTTGCTGACTGTCCAGGTAGCTGACTGTAACTGTCCTCTTCTAAATCTTGGAAGCTATTCTCTTGGGCTTCCAACTTTCAGGTAATATATTTTTTCTCTCAGGTCTTGATGGGATTGAGGACTAGATAGTTAGGTTACTATCATATCATATCTTAGCAAACAGCATTCACATATTAGATTCATATTATTCAAGATAAACAGTCTTGAAATAATCCCTGTACATTGCCACTTACCAATTGTTCATCTCCATTTTTTTATTTGTACTTTTTTTCTATTTCTTTAAGGGAATTTTTATATCCTCTTTTAAGACTTCTATAATCTTTATAAAGATGTTTTTAATGCTGTTTCTTTCTATTTCCTCTTCATTGTTCTGTTCATGTTTTGGTGTTGTAGAGCCAACAGCTCTATATTTTATATCTCTACAGACGTTTAAGATATATTTTATATTTATCGTTTGTTGGTTATAGTTTAACCTTGTTTATGTTATTGCCTTTCCTTCCCCCAGACATAACCTTATGATGATTTCTATTGTTTATAGTCTTATACTTAGTTTAGAATGTTCTTAGACAAAAGGGAGACATGTAGTGGATTCAGGCATTATTTAGGAAGCCTTAATACCTCCCGAGAATCAGGAATACTCTGTGCCATGGCCAGAATCAACTGGAACCTGGGGATCACCAACTTCTGCCCCTGTTTTGTTCCTGTGTTCTCAAGAACAGATCAGCAGCCCCATATGGAACAGTTTCCCTCTCCAAAAATTGTCTGAAGTTCTATTTGCATTGTGAGTGTTCATATATCTCTCAATAATATTAATCCTTTGTATGATATATTACAAGTAAATATTTCTGCAATATAATTATAAGACCAGTTTTCACCTTATTTATACTAAACTTAGAGGAATTTAAAAATGTGTTTTAGGCACAGGTTTTATGAAAATTCTAACCTTTGCAACTTAAGTATCTTTTTACATTTTTACATTTTTTTAACTATGTGATCATTATTAAAGACAAATAAGTAGCAATGAGTTTGTTATCAATTCTCCAAATGGTGGTTTCAGGTTTTTCAGAGGCCAAATAGCTTTATATGGTATCCAATAACATTACATATGTTGTCATATTTCACGCCTTTTCTTTCCTCTCTTTTGTTCTCTCTCATTTTCTATTTTACCTCTAGCCTTTCCTCTCTCTCTTATAAAAAATTAGATGGTATGATCCTACTTCCAAAGAAACTGCACATGTGGGTCACAAAACAGAGAAATTAACCTGGTATTAGACATGGGACTAGAATTTTTAGATTCAAAAGATACTATACAGGCTGATGAGGGAACATAATAATAAAAAACAATTATGCCAAGTATAAATTCAGAAGCTATGATAGTAACTGGCTTGCATATATATATATACATGTATGTATGTATATATGTATGTATGTATGTATGTGCCCACTGGTGCAATTATTGCAATTATGGTAAGACTACTATGGGGATAACCAACCACATATTTGATTTGAGGACCATTACAAGAGACAAAACTAATCTGTGCTACTACAGTCTTGAAAAGAAGCATGAAGAAGTCATAGACAATAGGGAAGAACCCATTATTATATTTCTGATAAATGAGTATAGTATTAAACTGCTTTCTAAATACTTATATTTAGAAAATTGTTATTAATTTTTATTTTATGCTTGTCAGTGTTTAATACATATATGTATGTACACCATGTTTCTGTTTAAGTCAAAAGTGGGTTTTAGATTTCCTAGACCTGGGGTCACAGATGTTTTTAAGGCTCCAGATATGTGTAAAAAACCTAACCCCAGTCTATTGTAAGAGCAGCAAGTAAATCTTTCAAGCTCAAGAATCTTCCTTTTGCAGTTTATGGCAATTAATACAGAGATTAATAAGAGCTGTTTAGCATCAAAGAATATGTACTGCTTAGCCTTAAATTGTTCATCAAACCATGCATTCTCTACATTTCTATATGGCTAATGGACCATTGTAAAATAAGAGTCAACAATTTTGTAAGAAACGACTGCTGAAGAACAGTGTCTTCTAGGAAGGAGATGGTTGTAGTATTCTTGAGTTTAAAGATTATCTTAGAAAGCCTGCATGAGGTCAAACCAGCCAAAATTCCTGTACATATGGTGGTAGAATCAAAAATCACTAGCTATAACTGAGGAACTTTGGTATTGTCAGGCACCTGGAATAGAAAAAGTTAGTTTTCCTGGGGGAAATAGCCCCTGATAGGTTGTCTACATTCCAGTGGATAACCCTACACTGAGTGCATATGGACAGCACTGATTAGACTCAATGAATTATAAAAAAAGATATGAGTTTGATAATAAAATTTAGGGAGGATTTCTAGAAGAAGTTAGAGAGAATGTATGCATTTATATAATCTAAATACTTTATATATACATGTAAAGAATTCTAAAAGTCATTGGTATTTCATTAGATTTACCTGATGAGCTGAAAGTAGAAACTACTCTAGAAACATTGACAGAATAAATTTTGCACCTAAAAATTTCACATCATAGAATATATTAGTAATTTTATTCAATTGTTTAGAAGGAATTGCTACAGCTGGCCTTCCTATAACTCACAAAGCATAAAAAATTAAATAAATTATTAGAGTTTCAAAGTGGTACATTCCTCACTTGAGTCTATTGCTTTGTATCCTTGATGAATAATATAAAATATATGTGACTTTTTCAACACATTCACATTGTTCTGTAAGCAGATCTACCACTGAGTTTACTGAGGAATAAACCTGAGTTCAAACTCTATTGAACTCCCTACCTCCATAAATCCCTATCTCACCAGCCATAGGGATGTTATTTTTCAATATTTTATGTTGGTTCTGATTCAGTAATTACTAATCACTCAAGAGTATATTTTGAATATCTAATGTTCTATTTAGGAAAAATATGAAAATAATAAAATGTGTTTTAAGCAAATTATAAGTTTTTATTTTAAAAAAGGATGTATAGATCCATAAACTCATAAAATAGTTTATTGTTTGAAATGGAATTTTGTTTTTGTAACTTGAGTCAATTTTTTTCTAACTATACCTACAGACTTCCACTTCTGCCAATTAAGTGTTGAAATTAATTGATTAATTAATTAATTAATTCCTGATTGATTTCATTTCTAGCCATTTAGAAAATCACAAGTGTTTTGGAAACTGACTATTATAAATAGTTGGCTGGGAGTGCATATTCTGTGTCATAAAGAAACTAGGACATAGACGAGAAGCGAGTTCCTAAGAATTGCATCCCTGAGATCTTGAGATATATGAGCTAGTTTTTGTAAGCCAAGAACATAGCTCTAGGTCCTGAGAACTAGAGGTGAGTCTTCAAAAACCAGAGACCTGTAGCTCTTAGCTCAGATAACTTACTCTGGCCATTGAGTGTCAAAGACCCTACATAAGCAGCTAGTGTTCTAACTCTTCAATGTGTGTATCATTAGCTCTTAATCATTACTGAATGCCTGACACTTTTACAGAACCTAAGATTGCAGTTTTACACACCTCATTTCAGCTTCTGTCCTTAGTCATTCCAATCCTACAGTCTCCACTTAAGCTGCCTCCATATTCCTGAAGTAGCCTAGTGATTACAGCTCAGGCATTCCTGGAAGCTGATATTTGTCAGGGACCAAGACTCTGGCTTGAGCCTCTAGGCCTCTAGCTAAAGGCTACCATGGGAACTTACTGAGAAACTAACCACTGAGCCAGCACGACCCTGAGTAAAGTAGATGTTCTCCCAAAGTAAAATAGATGTTCTGGTTTGCTTAACAGTAACTAAGAAGTAACTATAAAGAATAGAATAACAGGAACATTCTGTGGCTAGGTTACTTAGCAGCCCTCTAAGGTAACTCTAAAGAATAGAATAACAAGAACATTCTACAGTTAGGATACCT
>PVIH01022855.1:0-17791 GCA_004025045.1 Sigmodon hispidus | reverse complement strand
ATCCAACACTACTTTAAGATTAAAGCCGTGGAGAGATCAGGAATACAGGGAACTAACTAAATATAAAAAGGCAATTTACAAGAAGCCAACAGCCAGTGTCAAACTTAATGCAGAAAAACTCAAAGCAATCTCACTAAAGTGAGGAACTAGACAAAAATGTCCCCTCTCCCCATATCTACTCAATAAAGTTCTTAAAGTTTTAGCTAAAGCAATAAGGGAACAAAAAGATATTCAGGAGATACAAACTGGAAAAGAAGAAGTGAAGCTATCTCTATTTGCAGATGATAGGATTGTATACATAAGGGACCCAAAGAATTCTTTCAAGGAACTGCTACAGATTATAGATACCTTCAGCAATGTAGCAGGATACAAGATTAACTCAAAGAAAACAGTAGCCCTTCTATACACTAAAGATAGAAGAGCTGAAAAAGCAATAAGGGAAACATTACCCTTCATAATAGCTGCAAATACTGTTAAATACCTTGGAGTAATTGTAACCAGAGAAGTAACAGACCTATTTGACAAAAATTTTAAATCACTGAAGAAAGAAATTGAAGAGGATATCAGAAAATGTAAAACACTCCCATCTTCCTGGATTGATAGGGTCAATATAGTAAAAATGGCAATTCTACTAAAGGCAATCAACAGATTCAATGCATTGCCCATCAAAATCCCAACACAATATTTTTTGGACCTTGAAAGAATAATGCTCAATTTTATTTGGAATAACAGGAAAGCCAGGATTGCCAAAACAAATGTACTCCAATAAATAACCTCAGGATTTATCACCAACACTGCCTTCAAGTTATACTTTAGAGCTATAGTAATAAATACAGCATTGTTCTGGCATAAAACAGACTTGGGAACAATGGAATAGAATTGAGGATCCAGACATTAACCCAAAAACCTATGAACACCTGATCTTTGAAAAAGAGGACCAAAACATTCAATGGAAAAAAGATAATATATTTAACAAATGGTGTTGGCATAGCTGGATCGAAGTGTGTAGAAAAATTCAAATAGATCCAAGCTTGTCACCCTGCACAACACTCAAATCCAAGTGAGTCAAAGATTTCAACTTATACCCAGCCACTTTGAACTTGATAGAAAAGAAAGTAGGAAATACACTTCTACAAATTGGCACAGGCCACCACTTCCTAAATATAACACCACTGGCACAGACACTAAGAACAACAATCATGAAGTGGGATTTCCTGAAGCTAGGAAGCTTCTGCAAAGCCAACGATACTGTCAATAAGACAAAACGACAGCCTACAGAACGGGAGAATATTTTCACCAACTCTACAATTGATAGAGGACTGATCTCTAAGATACATAAAAAGCTAAAGAATCTAGAGCCGAAAACCTTGAGTAACCCAATCAAAATATGGGGTAAAGATTTAAAAAGTGAATTCTCATCAGAGGAAATTCGAATGGCTGAAAGGCACCTGAAAATGTGCTCTTCATCTTTACACATCAGAGAAAAGAAAATCAAAACAACTTTGAGATATCACCTAACACCAGTTAGATTGGCTAAGATAAAAGGCACAGATGACAGCCTATGTTGGAGATGATGTGGAGCAAGAGGAACACTACTACATTGTTGGTGGGAGTGTAATCTTATTCAACCACTTTGGAATGCAATATCATGGTTTTTCAGAAAATTGAGAATCAATCTCCCCAAGGACCCAGCAATACCACTTCTGGGTTTATACCCTAAAGTGGCACATTCACACCCCAAAGTTATTAGCTCAACTATGTTCGTAGCAGCATTATTTGTAATAGGAAGAACCTGGAAACAACCTAGATGTCCCTGAACTGAAGAATGGATTAACAAACAGTGGTAGATCTACACAGTGGAAAACTACTCAGCAGCAAGAAAAAATGATATCCTAAAATTCTGGCAAATGTATGGACTTGGAGAATATCCTCCTGAGTGAGGTATCACAGTCTCCAAAAGAAAAGCAGGGGATGTACTCACTCATTAGTGGTCTCTAAACAAACCAACAAGAAAAAAAGCCAAGCATGCCCAAACTGCAAACCACAACCACTGAACAGCTTGGGATCAGAAACACCCTGAACTGACCGTTTGGGCCAAACTCCAACTATAGGAACACCTGACACATTCTTGAGGGAGGGGGGACAAAACTGGATTTGGCCAGGAGTGGAGACTGATCTAAGCATTATTGGGTCAGTGGGACCAACCAAACTCCAACTATAGGAACACCTGACACATTCTTGAGGGAGGGGGGACAAAACTGGATTTGGCCAGGAGTGGAAACTGATCTAAGCATTATTGGGTCAGTGGGACCACTGGACTGTCTGCTCCCTGCCCAGGGAGGAGATGCAGATTTTTGGAGAAGAAAAATGACCTGATGTGGTGAGAGGGGCAAGGGATCTTGAATAAGGATATACCGGGATGGAAAAAAATTCAGAGGGAAAGATGAACACAAAGTAAATATGAGCAATCTTATTTGCATTATCACCCTTGATAAGTCATGCTTATGATTTTTATCTCTTTATAGTTATTGTTAACTTTTCAACATTTTAAATTCATTTTCCTGTTTTTTTTGATAAATACAAATTAAATAAGAAAAACAACCTTTATGAAGATTATAAAAGAATAAAAAGAGGATATGATAAGTTCCTTAAAGAAACAGAAGAAAAAAATTGGAAGAAATGATCAAGTATTTGGTGAACACCAAAACAGCAAAATGCTACAAATTAAAGATTCATTTCAGAAATTAAAATTAATATTGAAATAATTAAGAAGTGATACAAAGAGGCAACGGATGAAAGAGAATCTGTAGAAATAATTTTACAGTACAGATACAAGCATGACCAACAGAATCTAAGAGATGGAAGAGAGAATACTGGAGTGGAAGATTAAGTAGTGGAAATAGACAAATCTCTGAAAGAATACACCAATAAAATTAAAGACATAACACAAAATGCTCAAGACAATTGGGACATATGAAAAGAGCAAACCTGAGAATAATAAGCATAGAAGATGGAAAAGAATACCAGCTCAAAAATACAGATAATATATTCAATAAAATCATGACAGAATGTCTCCACAACCTGTCCAATTCTTGTAGAATTTCCATTTTGTTGGAATACAGATTTTCAAAGTATGATCTGATAATTCTCTGAATTTCCTGGCATTCTATTGTTACGTACCCATTTTCATTTCTGATTTTGTTGATTTGGATACTCTTTCTCTCTGCTTTTTGATTAGAATGGCTAAGGACTTATCTATTCTGTTGAGTTTCTGAAAGGACCAACTTTTCATTCATGGATTCTTTGTAATGTTCTTTTTGTTTCAATTGTATTGATTTCAGTTGTAAGTTTGATTATTTCCTGCTGTTTACTCCTTCTAGGTGAGTTTGCTTCTAATTGTTCTAAGGCTTTCAGCTGAGCTGTTAGGTCTCTAGTGTAGAATTTTCTAGGTTTTTCATCTAGGCATCTAGAGCAATGAATTTTCCTCTTAAGACTGCTTTCATTGTATCCCATAAGTTTGCATAAGTTTGTTATGCTTGTATCTTCGGTCCCAGCTTTTTTCTTCAGGTTTTCTATTTCTATCTTTGTCTTATTTTGTGCTTTTTATATTGCTTCTATTTCACATTTTAGTTCCTGTCATGTGTCTTTAATTTCTTGGTTTACCTTTTCATGGATTTCTTACAAGGGTTTGTTCATCTCTTCCAATTTATTGTTAGTATTTTCTTCTATTTCTTTAAGGGAATTTTTCATATCTTCTTTGAGAGCTTCAATGATCATCATAAAAGTATTTCTGGTGTTGTTTCCTTCTCTTTCCTCTTTATTGCTCAGTTCAGGTCTTTTAGTTGTAGGCCCACACTTCCTTCTGGAGTTACCTTGTTCTTTATATTATTATATATATTTGGAACTGGCATCTGTCCATTTCTTCAATGGTTCATGATTAGGTGGCACCAGGTCAGTTGTGGCAAGAGTGTGGGTGTGATTCTTGCCATCTCTGAGCAAGGGACTGCACAACCCCTAACTCTGCTCTGGGCAGGAAAATGAATTTCAGGTTATTAGTCCTCTGTTTGATAAGTTGGAGGCTGGGTGGTCTTTCAAGATCCCCTTTCTTAGCAAGAGCTGGGAGAGGGAAACCTGACAACCAAAGATTATGTCTGTCTGCTATGGAGTGTGTGGGGACATGCACCACCAACATCTCCTGGTCCACATTTTATCATTTTGTGAGCTGAAAATAAACAATAAATGCTTTTCCAATTTATATCCCCTTAATCTCTTTTTGTTCCCTTATTACTTTAGCTTAAACTTCAAGAATTATATTGAATAGATAAGGGGAGAGAGAACATATTTGTCTAGATTTTGATTATAATGGGATTGCTTTAAGGTTTTCCCAGTAAATTTGATACTGGCTGTAAGCTTCTTGTAAATTGCCTTTATTATATTTAGGTATTCTCCCTGTATTCCTGATCTCTCAAGTGCTTTAATCATAAAGGAGTGTTGGATTTTGTCATAGGCTTTTTCAACATCTAAGGATATAATCATGGTTTTTTTTTTTCCTTTATTTTGTTGATAACATTTACAGTTTTTCGTATGTTAAACCAGCACTGCGTTTCAGGGATGAAGCCTACTTGGTCGTGGTGGATGATAACTTTTATACATTGTTTTATACAGTTTGTCAAAATTTTCTTGAAAATTTTCACATCAATATTCATGAGGGAAATTGGTCTGTAATTCTCCTTCTTTGTTGTTTCTTTCAGTGTCTAAGGTATTAGAGTAATTGTTGCCTCATAAAAGGGAATTTGTCAATATTCCTTCAGTTTCTACTGTGTGAAATAGTTTGAGGAGTAACGGTAGTAATTCCTCTTTCAAGGTCTGATAGAATTCGGCAATGAAAACATCTGGACTAGGGCTTTTATTTTTGCGGAGTCTTTAATAAGAGCTTCATTTTCCTTAAGAGTTATAGTCTTGTTTAGGTAATTAATCTGATCTTTCTTTAATTTTGGAAGGTGGTACCTGTCCATAAAATTGTCCATTTCTTCTTGGATTTCCACTTTTGTGGAATACAGATTGTTTGTTGTAAATTATTTGGATTAATACCCTTGACAAGTCATGCTTCTGATTTTTATTTTCTTCATAGTTATTGTTAAGTTATCAGCATTTTAAATTCAATTTACTGTTTTTCTTGATAAATAGAAAAAAATCAATTTTATTAGCAACATCTGGGAGGGGGGACCCCGACAGCCAAAGTTTATGTCTGTCTGCTATGGAGTGTGTGGGGACAGTTCCTGGTCCACATTTTATCATTTTGAGAGCTGAAAATAAATAATAGATTCTATTTATTTAACACAAAACCCATGGATAAAGTCTGTTTACAAAATAAATGTAGAGTGGGAATAATGGTGAAAATGAGAATAAGAAAAAATGAAAGAAAATAAATAAAACATTTAAGAAACTAGAAACATTAGAGAAATAGAAATTAGCAAAAGACAAAAGTACTTAAGAAAATGTTAAAATTTAATACCAATAACTTACATTTAAAAGAATAAAAACTTAGCTTCATTGACTTAGAGAAAAGAATGGGAATTCAAGTGAAAATTTCATAAGAATGCATAGAACACTGTCAGTAACAAAAAAAAAAAAGACAGCCTACAGAATGGGCAACGACTTTCTCTTACCCTACATGTGATAGAGGACTGATATCTTAAATAAGTAGGAAACTCTTTAAACTAGATGACAAAACCTTGAATAATCCAATCTAAAGAATTCTGTTCAGAACTAAATATGGAATTCTGCGCAGAACTGCAAATGGCTGAAAGAAATTAGCAGAAGTGCTCAACATCATTATCCATCCGAGAAATTCAAATCAAAACAAATTTTAAGTACCATTTGACACCTATAAGATTGGTTAAGATAAAAGACACAGAGGACAGCATATACTGGAGATGTTACAGATCAAGGGGACCACTCCTAAATTGTTAGTGAGAATGTAAAATTATTCCCCCAGAATGGAATGCAGGAAGACAGTTTCTAAGAGAACTAGGAAACAATATTCCCAAGTATCCAGTGCTACCACTTCTTGGCATAAAACAAACATGATGCATCTTAATACTTCAAAGCCATTAGCTTAACTATGTTCATAGCAGCATTATTTGTAAAAGCAAGAACTGGAAACAATCTATGTGCTCCTCAACTGAAGAATGGATTAACAAATTGTGGTACATCTACACAATGGAGTACTACTTAGACTACGAAAAAAATGATATCTTAAGATTTCTAGGCAAAAGGATGGATTTTGAGAATATCCTGCTTGGGGAAGAAACACAAACACAGAAGCAGGGAATGTACTCACTCATTAGTGGACTTTAATCAAGAAAGCAAATACCAAAGGATGTCCCAGCTGCAAACCAGAAACACTGAACAGGTTGGGATCTGAAAAACCTTGGACATGCACCATGATGCCCTCCCGAGGAATACCTGAGTCAGTTTTGATATTTGACTGAGTAAACTGCGTCTGCCAGGAGTAGTAGAGGCTGAGTTATGTCACATTGGGCCCTTGGGACACCTGATCTTGCTGTGGAGAAGAAAAATGTGATGTAGAAAATAGAGGAACTGTAAGGGTCTGGATGGGGAAGGGATCTTGAACAAGTATATACCCAAACATAAAATATAACTTTATTAATGCTAAAAAAGCAAAATAAAATGTCATGTTTAAACTAAAACAAAAAAGGAGTGCTCTTCAGCAAATTTCCAAGAGATTGTTGTTCCTATTACAGATAAGTTTATTTTTGAAAGATCTTTCTGTATGGTTGCATTATGACCAAACTAGATTACTGTGAATATTGATCAACTGATATATGCTGCCCTTCTTGGCTTTTTTTGTAATAGCAAAGCATGATTTATTTGAACAAGGCAATTTACCACTTTTATAAAATTATAGTCTTGTGTATTATAAAGAAAATGCCTTAGAACCACAAATAGAGATGTGGAATCATTGGAAAAATTTAATGTAGCACTTCTAACAGCTGTTAATTATCCAACTCAAATCACAGTGTGCACACATAGCACTCTCTCGATTCATAGGTATAAACAAGATTTTAAAAAGTTGACTTAAGCTCCTCAGAGGACCTAGTATTTTTAATATCAACATTCTTTTGATGAAGTTGAATACACCTCCCTGTCTTTTTCATCATATATTTCACATCTTAACTTATGCACACAAACTAAGTAAATGACACTATCTTTAGCTGATGTACAGACTGATAAACCGACAACCACCATTTGTGGTCTCATGCATTATCTTAAATGACATTCTCAGCCAACTGCTTGTTATTTGATCTAAATCAAATACTTTCAGTATGCCTCATCACTCAGTTTTGTCAAAAATGACTTTAAATTTGTGACAAATCCCTTGGTTAGCACATTGACATGTGGAGATTGTAAAAATACCATAAACACTTTCATTATTACCTTACCCAATGAATCAGTTCTCTATGGCAAACAATTATTCAACTTATACTAAATGATTAATCTAGTATTTGTGGCTTAAAGATCTTTTTCTAAACCTAGTGCTATTACTTGGTTAAGAACTCCTGCTAATTTGTATCATTGAGTGCTTTAAAGCACTGCTAAGAGATAAGAATTATAGGTCATTTCTTTTCCAACAAACCTGGGCATAACTTATTATATCAATTGTCAGGAAAAATTACATTTTCAAAAATTTATAATTAGTTTACTCAGAAACTTATTTTTAATTACCAAGAGGTGCCTCAAAGCAAACTAATCAGTAAGGAAACTTAGACTTACTGTATACCAGTATTCTACAATAATTGGCAGGGTTTCATTTTCTAAGAGTAAAGCAACATGGATGTGTGTATTCTTAATTGAGTTATAAAGCTAATTAATGTATGTTATCTACTTTAATCAAATTGGATACTTTCTGTTCAATTATACTAAAGATCATGGTTCCAACTCCAAATAAATTTCAAAAGGAGAAAGAAGAGCTTGATGTGTTTGTTAGTACAAAATTGGGAGTCAAATAGATGCTGTAATTTTGATTTTTTATTTTATTCTTAGTTCTAGTGGGTGTAGCCTGTCTTACAAATTTCTTATATAGTTTTTTTAATATCAGATGCAAAAAAAATTATGCAGACTTTTAACTAGTGGCAATTACAAAATTACTATCTTCCACATACATAGCATGGCACCAGAGGCAGCCAGATTAGAATTTCAGTAGAAGACATTGAATTCTCCAATCAGCTAAAGGCAATCTAATGTTAAGATAACTGACTTTCTATCTCTGATTGTTAACAATATTCAAGAAAGCAAAATTGTCCAAGCAAAGACATCATTGACCTTGACTTGATACCACTATCTAGGATTAAAATTTCAACAATTCCAGAGCTTTGTTTCCAGAGTCAGGTTACAGAATCACATAAATCCTTGAGCACATAATCATAACAATCACTGAGCTTGCCCTAGAACCAAACCATACTAAAATCTTTCAATTCAGAACTTTGTCCCTCCAAAACATCTTTATAAGAGTTTACTACCTTGTTCTATTTACTGCTGTTATTTACCTGAGAAAATTATTATTCTGAGTTCTTTTGTTGTAATAGTATTTTTGTGTGAGCTGTCTGGTGTGGTGTGATATATCACCAAAGTCCATGCAGAGTGTAGCAGAGTAGAGTCCATTTAGTAGAACAGACTGGTAACAATTTTACTGAGGACACACTTGTTTGACTGAGTAAGGTTGTTAATCTTGTACCTGGGAGCAGTTCTCTAAGGTATTATGCTTCCAATGACTTGGTGGAATTGCTTGGAGCCAATTGCTAGCATTCATTTATGTCCCGGATGTGAAACTCACATGTGATTTTTGAAAAACATTTTGGAAGATAAAGAACGTTTGTTCGTTTCACATCTGACTTTGATAGGTAAAACTTTTTTCCCATAGTTACTTCAAAACCGATCAAAGTCACAAGATCAGTGCATGTTTTAGAACTATTTACCATGTAAATTGAAAATCTCAAACACTTCATATTTTTGAAAATTTATGGGGCAATGGGGAAAAGAGAGACTGACTGGGAGGGTTTGAGAGAGGGAAGTGAGTTTGTACAAGTGGATATATGGATACGAAATTAGATTCTATAAAAATAAAAAATGCAAATACCCCACTGTTATAAAACATTAATATGTTCTTATTATTAAAATGTTGCAGAGTTCCTTCAAAAACATGTAAGTTTAAATCACTTTTAAGAAAGAAAAATATATTGGAACATGGAACATCAATATTGATCACATCTTTATATAAATTGATGTATGTATAAAATAGTTGGATCTGGATATAACAAAAATGTGGTCAAATTTAGAATTATCTATTTCTACAACTCACTGGGCCATGAAGTAGCCATTGCCTAAATGGAAACATCTAAGGACTACACCCTTATTGTGAAGTACTCTCTGTGAATCCTGTGCTAATACCTTCCATTATTACATCATTTGCTTCAACCATTCTTTTCTTAGTAGTTCAAAAGTAGTGAGTGATCTGTTTGCCTGATCACTGGGAGACAGCTGATTCAAGACACTTTGTTTCTTCAAGGACAAACATTCATCCATCTTTTGGTTAGAGGTTGGTATTTGTAAACATTACCAGGTAACATACAAGAACTAGAAGTCTGTATAGAGTTCCCTTTTCTTTGTGTTTTTTTTTTTTGTTGCTATGGTGAGTTCTGATATACATTTTCTGTACAATGCCTCATGTATATAATGGACTATTGTGATAATAATTTTAAGGGAAAAAATACACTTCTAATCTCCATAAAATGCAATATTAACCAAATTCTTTGAGATACTCTCAATTAAAGATATGGCTTAATTATTTTGAGGGGTTATTTTACCACCTTCTCTGAAGAACACATCTCACTTTATTCTTTTAATTTAAAACACAGCACTCTTTTTAACACAAGAAGTACACAAATTAGCCAATCTACCTTTTGTTTTTCAGCAGAGTATAACCAATATTTGTAGATTTGTCAATTGAAAAATAACCATTCCATTGACTTTTAGTTGTCAAATGTACTTTAGTATGAAAAATGACTTCAGACACCACAGTATAAGTACTTTAGATTGTGATTTGCATGATGTATTCTATACAAAAAGAATATGTTTTAGAAGTTAAAAATATAGAAGGAGGAAGATGGGGAAATGATCTTTGTGGGAGGAGCTCAAGAAACGACTGCGGGAAGTAAAGTAGAAAATACAATGCTAATCTTTATAATAAGATCACCTTTGTAATGGTAGGAACATAAATTTAATTGGAGAACATATACTGAGAGACATAAAATGCATCTTTTTATTAAAAAGAAACAGTTTTATTCAAAATATTTATTTTTAATTTTCTCTTCTTTTGAGGATTGAGTAATACTAACAAAACACTACATACTAATTTCAATTAAAACATCATCACTTTCGTTAGTACTGCTATTTGAAGACATTTAAAAATGAAGCCTAGTGTAGTCTTAGACTCTCCATCCACTCTTTGAAGCATTTCAACAGAAGCTTTACTTATTTTACATAATACTGACAGTTCATCTTTTCACAAATAATCCTGCTTTTATCACAGTGCATTTCAAATACTATTTAAAAATGAAAAGTCCTCCCATAAATAATCAACCACTACTGATATTTTAAGTTGTGAAAAGACCTAACCACTTCTCACTCCATCAAGGAACAAAAGGTGTACCTACATTGTAAATACAGTATATCAAACCATATTATGCAGCGTTTTGTCCAGCCTACAGAATGGGAAAAGATTTTCACCAACCCTACAAGTGATAGCTCTTTAAGGTATTTAAAGAGCTCAAGAATTTAGAGCCCAAAACCTTGAATAACCCTATCAAAAAATGGGGTACAGACCTAAAAAGGGAATTCTCAGAAGAGGAACTACGAATGGCTGGAAGGCACATGAAAAAGTGCTCTTCATCTTTATCCATCAGAGAAATGCAAATCAAAACAACTTTGAGATACCACCTAACACCTGTTAGATTGGCTAAAATAAAAGGCACAGATGACAGCTTATGTTGGAGAGGATGCGGAGCAAGGGGAACACTCCTCCATTGTTGGTGGGAATGTAAGTTTGTTCAGACACTTTGGAATACAATATGGAGGTTTCTCAGAAAATTGAGAATCAATCTCCCCAAGGACCCAGCAATACCACTTCTGGGTGTATATCCTAAAGAGGCACATTCACACTCCAAAGGTATTAGCTCAACTATGTTCATAACAGCATTATTTTTAATAGCAAGAACCTGGAAACAACCTATATGTCCCTCAACTGAAGAATGGATTAAACTGTGGTACATCCACACAATGGAATACTACTCAGCAGTAAGAAAAAAATGATATTCTAAAATTTGCAGGCAAGTGGATGGATTTGGAGAATACCCTCCTGAGCAAAGTCTCACAAACTCAGAGAGATAAGCAGGGGATGTACTCACTCATTAGTGGTCTCTAAACAAACAAACAAGAAAAAAAGCCAAACATGCCCAAGTGGCAAACCACAACCACTAAACATCTTGGGATCAGAAACACCCTGGACTGACCCTTTGAACCCCACTCCAACTATAGGAACACCTGACTCACTCTTGAGGGAGGGGTGACAAAACTGGATTTGGCCAGGAATGGAGATCCAAGCATTATTGGGTCTGTGGGACCATAGGACTGTCTGCTCCCTGCCCAGGGAGGGGATGGGGAGTTGCAGAGAAGAAAAATGACCAAATGTGGAGGGAGGGGGAATGGACCTTGAATAAGGATATACAGGGATGGAAAAAGAAATTCAGATGGAAAGCTGAACACAAAGTAAATATATGTGTAACAATCTTAAAAAAAGAAAAAGAAAGAGGAAAATTCATAGCACTAGATGCCTACAGGAAAAACCTAGAGAAATCCCGAACTAGAGACCTAACAGCACAGCTCAAAGCCTTAGAACAATTAGCAGCGAACTCGCGTAGAAAGATTAGATGACAGGAAATAATCAACTTAGTGTTGAAAATATTAAAATAGAAACAAAATGAACAATACAAATAATCAATGAATCTAAGAGTAGGTTCTTTGGGAAAGTTAACAAGATAGATAAGCCCTTAGCCAAACTAATCAAAAAACAGGTGTTCAAATCAACAAAATCAGAAATGAAAATGGGGACATAACAACAGACACCCTGGAAATCCAGAGAATTATCAGATCATATATTGAAAATCTGTATTCCACAAAAATGGAAAACCTAGAAGAAATGGACAGCTTTCTGGATAGGTACCATCTACCAAAATTAAATAAAGATCAGATTAATTACATAAACAGCCCTATAACACTAAAGGAAATTGAAGCTTTCATTAATAAACTCCTCAAAAATAAAAGCCCTGGTGCTGGGTTTTCAGTGCCAAATTCTACCAGATATTCAAAGACAAATTACTACAGTTACTCCTCAAAATATTTCACACAATAGAAACTGGAGGGATATTGTTAAATTCCTTTCATGAGGCCACAATCACCCTAATACCAAAGCCACAAAAAGACACAGCAAAGAAGAATTACAGACCAATTTCCCTCATGAATATTGATGAAAAAAAATTTCAACAAAATTTTGGCAAACTATATACAACAATGCATAAAATATATCAGCCACCACAACCAAGTAGGCTTCATCCCAGAATTTCAGGGCTGGTTTTCCATATGATAAAGAATAATCATTATCCATTGTATAAAAAATTAAGGAAAGAAAAACCTCATGAACATATCGTTAGAGGCTGAAAAAGCCTTTGACAAAATCCAACACTTCTTTTTGATTAAAGCCTTGGAGAGATCAGGAATGAAGGGAGAATACCTAAATATAATAAAGTCGATTTACAAGAAGCTGACGGCCAGCATAAACTTAATGGAGAAAAACTGAGAGCAATCCCTCTATAATCAGGAAATAGACACTGATGTCCTCTCTCCACTTATCTATTCCAAATTGTTCTTGAAGTTTTTACTAATGCAATAAGGGAATGAAAAGAGATTAAGGGGATACAAATTGTAAAAGAAGAAGTGAAACTATTTATATTTTCAGATGAAATAATTGTATACATAAGTGACCCACAAAATTCTTCGAAGGAACTGCTACAGCCTATAAATACCTTCAGCAATGTAGCAGGATACAGGATTATATCAAAGATATCAGTAGCCCTTCCTTACACTAAAGATACAAGAGCTGAAAAAGAAATAAGGGAAACATTACCTTTCATAATAGCTGCAAATAGTATTAAATAACTTGGAGTAACTATGACCAAAGAAGAAACAGAACTATTTGACAAAAATTTTTGATCACTCAAGAAAGAAATTGAAAAGGATATTAGAAAATGGAAAACTCTGACAAGACCCTAGATATGGAGGATCAACATAATAAAAATGGAAATTCTACTTAAGACAATCTACAGATTCAATGCACTGCCCATTTAAATCCCAACATAATATTTTTTGTACCTTGAAAGAAATCATTTCATTTGGAATTTCATTCAATACACTCAATGTCATTTGGAATAACACAAAGCCAGGATTGCCAAAACAATGTTACTCAAATAAAGAACCTGAGGAAATATCACCATCCATGACTTCAATTCATACTATAGAGCTACAGCAATAAAACCAGTCTGGTACTGGCATAAAAACAGACATGTGGATCAATGGAATAGAATTGAGGATCTAGACATTAACCCAAAAACGTATGAACACCTAATCTTTCTCAAAGAGGCACAAACATTAATTAAAACAAAGATAGTTTATTTAACAAATAGTGTTGGCATAGCTGGATGGAAGTGTGTAGAAAAATTCAAATAGATCAGAACCTGTCACCCTGCACAACCCTCAAATCCAAGTTGATCAAAGACCTAACCATAATCCCAGCCACTTTAAACTTGATAGAAAACAAAGTGGGAATTACACTTGTACGAACTAGCACAGATGACCACTTCCTAAATATAACACCAGTGGCACAGACACTGAGACCAACAATCAATAAGTAGGATCTCCTGAAGCTAAGAACATTCTGTAAAGCCAAGTACACTGTCAATAGGACAAAATGACAGCCAACAAAATAGGAAAATATTTTCACCAATCCTACAAATGAAGGAGGACTGATCTCTAAGATAAATAAAGAACTCAAAAATCTAGAGTCCAAAACCTTTAATAACCAAATGAAAAAATGATGTTCAGATCAAAAAAGGGATTCTCAGCAGAATAATTACAAAGGCTGAAAGGCACCTGAAAAACTGCTCATCATCTTTAGCCATCAGAGAAATGTAAACCAAAACAACTTTGAAATACCACCTGACACCTGTCAGATTGGCTAAGATAAAAGACACAGAGGCCTGCCTATGCTGGAGAGGATGGGAAGCAAAGGGAACACTCCTCCAATGTTGGTGGTAGCATAAGCTTCTTCAACCACTTTGGAATGCATTATGGTGGGTTTCTCTGAAAATTGAGAATCAGTCTCCCCAAGGACCCAGCAATACCTCTTCTAGATATATACCTTATAGATGCACAGTTATTCTCAAATTGCATTAGATCAACTATGGTCATAGTAGCATAGCAAGGACCTGGACACAACCTGGATGTCCCTCAACTGAAGAATGGCTTAACAAACTGTGGTACATCTACACAATGGAATACTACTCAGCAGTAAGAAAAACAGAGTTCCTAAAATTTGCAGGCAAATAGATGGACTTGGACAACATCCTCCTGAGTGAAGTATCACAAGCTGAGAAAGATAAGCAGGGGATGCACTCACTCATTAAACAAGATAATACTCAAGCAAGTCCAAGCTGGAAACCACAACTACTGAACAGCTTGGAATCAGAAACACCTTGAACTGACTCCTGGGAACCCATGCCCCCAAGAGGAAAACCAGATTCACTCTTGAGGGAGGAGGGAGAAAACTGGATCTGCCAGTTGTGGAGACTGAACTAAGCACTATTGGGTCTGTAGGACCATGGGACATTCTGATGCCTGCCCAGGGAGGGGATGGGATGTTGTGGAGTAGAAAGAATAACCTGATATGGCAGAAGGGGGAAGGGATCTTGAATAAGGATAAAGAAGGATAGAAATTGTGACCTCTTTGTTTATAATAATAATGATGATTATATTAATAATAAAAAGTATACAGCAACAAAAAAATTGCAGAGTTTGACAATCAGCGACAATTTAATATCAAATATTTTTTTGTTGTTAGGATTCTATTAATTTTTTATGGTCCCTGGATAATTCCTACAAAGATTTAGCTTCATTGAATATCTAAAATTCAGACAAAATACTCTTTTGTTGATATAATTAAGTTAAGATTTCAAAGCTAGGAACCAGTTAACATCTGTCTTTCATACCAGTAAATATATTATGAATTTATTAATTATTTTTGGCCATATAACATGATAGGAAAAATACAAATAAAGTAGAAATCTGGAAAAATCCAAAGTAGTTATGTGTCCCGCGCTACCATCTTGCCAGCAAGAACGACACGGCCCACGTAGGATCCTTCTGCAGAAAAGCTTTAATGCGTCTTGAGAGGGAGAGCATAAGCTTAAAAGATGGAGATTCCAAACGGCTAAAACTCCTCCCTTATATAGGAAACTGGCCCCTGCCTAGGACCTGCCAGACTCTGATTGGCTGTAGCTCCAACGGTCGAAGTGACATCATGGGAGAGGCAGAGCACAAGGAGTGGAAATTCCCTTTGCACCTGTGCAGTCTACATTAGAGCGCAGGATGTCGCTGCCATGTGGGAATGGTGGCAATGAGTGTGGCTTCTCACAGTTATGAATATCAAAGCAGCTCTGCACAAAATGATGAAACTGGAGTCATTTTATGTGACTGAAAAATTATGAAATACTACTACATTTGCATTCCAGCATGTCTATCATAATGATTTGGGTGACAGAGGAGGCAATTTCAGCTCACTATGTGTGATTCTGCTCTTTGTGAGTGATGGTTTATGGTGCTATAGAAAAGAAGCATGAACAAACAATCTTTACCATCTTTAAAAAAATGTACATTCAAAATAATGATTAGTAAATGTATATTGCTTGTTTCATGGGCACTTGACTTATTTTGATATATGCTAGTCAGCTATGCATAAGCAAATACATAAATAAGAAAGGGGAAGCAGCCAATATGATTATAGGGTCAAATTGTAGAGTAACTTATCCATAAGTCACAACATGTTATGTGACCATCAGAATCTGGAAGATTGACGAATGTAGTGTATACCTGAGAACCTTGCAATGAATGTGCCCTGCTATCAAAGTGGCTAGAGCTTAATGTAACATATATTTTCTTTCTCAGTCCCAGAACTAAGTAACAAATTCTTTTATTTTAATATTATGTAGATTGTGGTAATTAGGAGTTTAAATGTTTGTTATTTTCAGTGATTAAAACATACTTTGTACTATTTTAATGAGTTATATATTAATATTTGTTAACTATAATATTTATTTTATGTATCTGAATAACTTGCCTTTATGAAAATATGTTTAACAGCTATATGTATAACCTAATGTAGATGACATAATTGCTTAATTTAGAACTGAAGTGATGTTGCAGAAGGTTGTGAGTCATGATGTGGGTACTTGAGCCTTTAGCAAGTACAAGAAAAGACTACATGTTGGGATTATGTTTTTTTATTGTGTAAATAACTCTTCTTAAATATTTCTTTAATGTCCTGCAGATAGTTCACATAGGTAGGAAGTAAGTATAAGTACAATAATCATACTAGAAGAATATTTTAATTTGGAGGTACAGATCAGTGAAGATGTAGAGGAAGAATAATGAAAATACTGGACTTGAAATAAAAGTTGCCTAGCCACAAAGCTAAGCAAAAATACAAATATGGGGTAACTAAAACTGTAAGTTTATCAAGTAATAAGTCTAAACCGTAAAGCATTCAGTTGTCAATACATTAATTATAACCTCCTATGTCTACATTGGGAATATTGTTTTAAACCAAAGATTAGTTTGGACTTAACAGGTTTTCACCTACAGACCATCATGTGTCTTTAAATGTTATACAACACAACACCAAATGCATAGCCTTATTATCTTGTCCATTTGTGTTTGTATTTGTACATGGTGTTTGCTTGTTTTTACCTGCAAATCAGTAACTTTTTGTCCTGTTAATCTATGTGTTAGAGAACTCACACACCTTTGACAAGGACCACAGACATAAGAAAACACCAGTAAATGTAACTACTGCAATGCATAGCACTCAAGTTTGAATCTAAGTTACATAATAGACAGCACAGTGACATGAGGCTTTAATGGACCCTAAGTTTTTTTTTCAGAGCTTCATCATGGCCACATCATGATATTAGAAAAACTGAGAGTAACAATTATTGATACATGTACCTGGATTGATTTTTCAGCATGTACACAATATTATGGGTAATTTTTTGTCTATACTAATTTTTTCTTTCTTTTTTTATGTTTAAGAAAAGGAAATGTCAAAAAAAACTTTATAATAATGAAAAAAATAATCCAATGGATTGAAAATTTAACAATATGCTGTGCAAAAAGAAGATAAAAGTCTCAGTTTGCTATCCCCACAATACATCCATTTTAAAAAATATTTATCTAGTAGACTTTGACCAGACAATAGATTCAAAATGAAACTAAAGTACCATCAAGGTGAAGAAATGAGACTGGAAGTGAATGGTGAAGAAGTAGAATGGGACTTGAATATGAGCAAAGAATATAAGGAAATACATTCACTTCCTGGTAAAATGGT
>PVIH01022854.1:0-26192 GCA_004025045.1 Sigmodon hispidus | reverse complement strand
GGAAAAAAAAAAAAAATTCAGAGGGAAAGATGAACACAAAGAAAATATAGGTGTAGCAATCTTATTTGTATGTCTACCCTTGATAAGCCATGCTTATCATTCTTATCCTCTATATAGTTATTGTTAACTCTTCCACATTTTAAATTCTTTTTACTGTGTTTTTTTTTTAATAAATACAAAATAAAGGAAAAAAAAAAGATATAGATTTTATATATTAAACCACACTAACATACTGTGGTTTTTTTTTTTTTATCATTTTTTAAGCTGTTGGCTTAAACTTGTTACTTTTAAACTGAGCTTTGGATAGAGAAGACACAGAATCATACATTTTGATATTCTAGATTGTTTAATATTATTTTCACTTATCTCATTATTAATGGAATATTCTAATCAAATAAATTGAATTTCAACAGACTTCCAACAGCTATCTCAAAAGTGTTCATAAACCTTTTATTATTTACAAATTTATCCTAACCTGCAAATGTATTTATATTCTTTGTGCTCCTGAAAAGTTGTTAAACTCAAAATTAAATTATCTGAGTCAAATTCTGACAAATGGCCTGAGTGGACCCATGAATACAAGGGCTCTCACATATGATTTGTCTGATAAAAGGGACTATCACAAGGACAGTGAATCTCACCCAAGAAAACTCCAACATGGTATCAGTCCTATCTGAGAAAACAGTGCTTTAGCAATGTTCATTTATTCCCTTTTTAGGTGACCTTGCTTTCCACAATTGTGATATTTGCTATTTTGATTTTTCTTTAAACCTCTAGAAATAACCTCTCCTCTCCAAATTAGCATCATAGTTATAAGAATCCATACAAATTGTATCCTGGATCCAGTCTTCCCAAGGTGCCAATCTTGTCATTTATACCCTAATTTTCCTTTTACAGTGTGAGTTAGCATTTTCATAAGCCAGAGATTTAATTACTATTTACCTAGCTTTTGAATGTGACACCATTTTATCTATTGCCGAAGTTAATCTTTGTAAGAAATCCATAAAAGTTTCTTTGGGCCCTTGGATCACTTGTGTAAAAGAAACAAGACATTGGTCTTGGGAGATTTCAAATCCTCTGTCTCTACTGCATTTTTTGATTATTTTAGCTTTATTCTTCTACCAGGTCCTTCATGTGATTGAGGCCCAGTCTTCAAGACAGCCATAACTATATCTGACCAATCTTTAGAGATAATTCTAATAAGAGCTAGCCAAGAATTTAACATTTGTCTTACAAATGATGAGTATATAATGTAAGTGACTATTGCTACCTTGAGTCTCCTTAAATCTAATATTTGTACCACAGTCCATTCAGCTTTTACATAGTTTCTATTATTTGGCAATTCCTGTAAGGTCACTGAATATATTAAACTTGGCTGTTCAAAGTTTTAGGCTATTCCTCTGCAATCTTGTAAGAAAATGCTGAAATTGGTTCTTTAAATTCTTCTGTCTGTGTCTGAATAACTTTGTGATCTTTTTAAATAAGCTTTTCTAAGATTTTTATATTGGCACTCATATTAACTGACTTTTTAAATTATAAAACAGAAATAACCAAACACATAATATTTATAATGGACATTATGAAAATTCCATCTACATTATTTATCTTCTCCTTTTCTGATTGCAGTTTTAAACTGTCTAGAGTAATATCAAACAAAGACCAAATGCTTTTCATCATAATACTATCTTCTGTTTTTAATTGTGGGGGAAAATCTCTCTTTGTCTTTAACTCCCCTTTTTAAGAAATCTAAATTGACTCACCAAATTTGCTATCAACGATGAATCACATGACTATGAAGTAGGGCAGCTACCTAGTATAGTAGCAACCCAAGGTGGGGCAGAAATAAAAAATAAACAACAGACAGGCAAACAAAGCATAATACATGGGACAGGAAAGCTGCTATCTAAAAACTCACCCAGGTAATTGTGCAGAAAGAACATTGTGCATTTTGCCTAAACTGGAGCCTGGCTAGTGACTCTGTCTATGTGTAGCTCTGGCTTGTGTGGCTTTTTCACAAATTCATGCCCCAAAAGTTGAGCACCAAATATTGCACAAATTATATTTAGTATTATTACAAAATCCTGGAGCCATATTTTGGGGAATAACTGCAATATCCGAGAGAAGGAACAACCCACATCCAATTTTCCCTCAGCAAACTCCTCAGGCTGAACAGGGTAAGTCCTATCTTCATGGGTCCTCAGACAGACTGGTTGCTCAGATTGAATTCTGGACTTCTCCATCTCCTGCCTTATAGTTTTTCCTTTTCCACTAGTTATTTTACTTTCTGTTTCAAATTTAATCCTAGAGCTAGGATTAAAGCTATGTGCTACCACTACCTAGATGCTAAGCCTTGAACTCATGAAGATCCATGAAGACATGGATCTCTGTCTCTGAAGTGACAGGATTAAAGACATGAGTCACCACTTTTTTATAACAAATGATCAATTTATTAACAATTATATTGAACAAATTCAACAATCAAGGATTGTACGATGTGCTTCCAAATGACCCATAGATTTTTCAAACCTAATTTGATGCATAGCTTGTTTGTCTTCTTTCTCCCAACACTCTGGCCAACCTAATCACCACATACATACACATGTACATGCACACAAACATGTCAGACTGTGAGCATTTCATGGAGAAGGATCTTGGCAACTTATATATTCCTGGCTAGAATCTTGGTCTCAGTGAACAGTGCTTAAAATAACAGGGATAAATCTCCACTTAAAACCACCCAAAATTAACAGTTAACATTTTCGTGATATTTGATAGTTATTTTTTATTATTATTATGAATAAAGAAGTTACATTTTCTATCCTTGTATATCCTTATTCAAGGTCCCTTCCCCCTCCCACCATATCAAGTTATTCTCTCTTCTCCACATCTCCCCTTTCCCTGCATGGGCAGGTGGTCCGAAGGTCCCACAGTCCCAATATTGCTTAGTTCAGCCTCCACACCTGGCAAATCCAATTTTCTCCCCCCAACATCAAAACTGAGTCAGGTGTTCCTCTATGGGGAGTGGGAACGAAGGAGTCAGTCCAAGGTGCTTCTGATACCAAGTTATTCAGTGGTTGTGGTTTGCAGCTTGGGCATGCTTTGCTTTTTGTTGTTGTTGTTTGTTTGTTTAGAGTCCACTAATGAGTAAGTACATTCCCTGATTATCTTTCTGTGTTTGTGAGACCTCGATCAGGAGGATATTCTCCAAATCCATCCATTTGCCTGCAAATTTTAGGATATCTTTTTTTCTTACTGCTGAGTAGTACTCCATTGTGTAGATGTACCACAGTTTGTTAATCTGTTCTTCAGTTGAGGGGCCTCTCGGTTGTTTCTAGGTTTCATATAGATATCTTGTGTTATGAGTTTTCCTCTTAGGACTGCTTCCATTGTGTCCCATAAGTTTGAGTATTTTGATGGACTTATTTTCATTAATTTCTAGAAAGTCTTTGATTCCTTTCTTAACTTCTTCTTTAACCCAGGGTGGTTCAATTGAGAGATGTTCAAGTTCTGTAAGTTTGTAGGCTTTCTGTAATTTTTGTTGTTGTTGAACTCTAACTTGAGACCATAGTGATCTGATATGATACAAAAAGTTCTTCCCATTTTTTTGTATCTATTGAGATTTGCTTTATGACTGAGTATGTGGTCTAATTTTAGAGAAAGTTCCATGAGGTGTTGAGAAATATGTATATTTCTTTTTGTATGAGTGGAAGGTTCTATATGTGTCTATTAAGTCCATTTTGGTCATAATATCTGTTAGATCCCTTATTTCTCTGTTGAGTTTCTGTTTGGTTGACCTATCCAAGAATAAAAGTGGGGTATTGAAGTCTCCCACTGTTAGTATGTGGAGTTTGATGTTAGGTTTAAACTTTAGTAGTGTTCCATTTACAGATGTAGGTGCCCTTGAGTTGGGGGCACAAATATTTAATTAGGAATTAGGCAGGTTCCTTACTTGCTCAAAGAGGTCTTTCACTGCAATGAGAGAGCTTTGAGGTTTCAAAAATCCGTGCTTTCCCCAGTTAGTGCTCTCTGCCTTGCAGTTCTGTCTCGAGATGGGAGCTCTTAGCTACTGCTTCAATGCTATGCCTGCCTGACTGTGTCATACTCCCCACAATCATGGTCATGACCTCACCCTCTAAAACTCTAAGCTCTTAATAAATTGTTTATAAATATTCTTGGTCATATTACCTTATCCCAGCTATAGAAGTGTCACTAAGACAGAAGTTAGTATTGACAGTGAGTCTACTGTGATAACAGGCCTGGCCATGCTGTTTGGGGGACAAATATGGAAGATTTGGGAATTTAGACTAGGAAAGTGGTTGAACTCTCTAAGTAGGGCTTAATGAGCCGTCATAGTAGAATATCAGAAGATAGTAGTTCGGAGAAGAATGTGAGCTATTGAGGCCCAGATGGCAACAATATTAACTCAGCTAGAGACAGTTATGGTAATATATTGGCAAAGAATGTGAGTGTTTTTTACTGCAGACTAAATTGGGGAGTTTTGGACAAATTCCATTGATAGAGAAGATCTTAAGACAGCTTAATATTAACTGTGTCACCTGGTTATTAGTAATAATAACTTACACATATCTACACTTAAAAATATTAATCAATATAAAAAGAAATATAAAATATAAAGTTTGAGGAGAAAAAGAGAACTAAGAAGTATAATACAGGAGTCAAGGTACCATACCCAGTACAACAAAGGTAAAACTTGAGAGATCCTGTAGGAGAATAGCAATAGCAGGGAAAGCAGAGATCCTCAGGCTCTCTAGGTTGCATTTACAGAGAGAAGAAAACAACTTTATTTTACAGTTTGGTATTTTAAAAAGGCAAAGAGGTTTATCTGAGTGTCAGGCCTTATCTAAAGCTTTAGAGATCATAAGGAACTGTGGGTGCACTTCCTCTAGTAGGTATTTTTGTTATGGCTATCAGATCGCCCTATACAGAGACCTGTGAATTCTAATGGGAGGATTAACTGACTCACAGGCTGTTCTTGAAGTTAGGTTTGCTCTGGAGGAAAGCTTTACAGGCCATCTGTATAGCAATACAAGGCTTCTGATGGAAGAGATAAGATGCTTTGAGAGGAATGGAATAAAGGGAGTAGTACCCTAGGGCAAGATTCCACTCAGCTAAGCTTCCAATTTGTAAAAAGGAAAAGGTATCAACAAAGGAAAGCTTATAAAAATGTAATTCAAGGAAGGGATCAGATTTCATCCCAAATAGCCAGTCTAACTTTGTAGCAAAGCCACATGCTTTTAGCTTGAGAATCATGAAGGATATGGGAGTAAAGAAGTTATGGAATCTTCCTCAACAGTTACAGAAAGTCAGTGAGGCCAGACAAGAAGCAGGCCTCCTTGAACAGAGAGGCTTAGAGTGCCGTTTTATTGAAGTGAAGCCTGGGTTGTATTGGACCCCCAGATCTTGGAGATGTCATAGGTAAAAAATATTTGTCAAATAGAACTGCAGACAGGGGTGTAAAACCAGCCAAAAAGAGAGAAATATGTTGCCCAGATTAAAGTTGGATCTGCTCACCTCAAAATGTGTTAGCTATTAACATTTGCTGCTTGTAAAAAGGTTTATCTTTCTAACCCCAAAATCTGAACTAGAGGTGGGTCTTCCCACTTCAAATTATTTAACCATGAGAAAAACAAAACAAAACTCTAATGTGTTTTCTCAGTCATTTGAGTGTCAGTTAATTCAAGATGTAGATAAGTTGACAACTAAGAATAGTTGGGCCACAACTTCCGATGGCACCCTATATAAAGAAAATGAAAGAAGGAAGCACTCATTGCCTACTTGTTCTAGCATTTGCTAGCATGTCCATTATTTCATTGGCATGAAAGCTTACTTCTTAGGGATTCTGACATATACTGAAGTTCTGCTGAAGTACTCAGTCTGGTGGACTGAACAACTGCTAGATTCTTAGATCTGCCATTGGTAGACAGCCATTTTGGAATTAGCTAGACCACAACCTGTAAGTAATTCTAATAAGTTCCCTTTCAAAATCTATAAAATTTCATTCTATGCATTCTACTCCTTTAGGGAATTCTGATTAATACAAGTTGCAACATGAAGGCCTCTAGTTTTTCTAAGTGAAAGAACACACAAACACATCAGTTTTATCTTGACAAATATTTGTACTTGAGATGAGGCACGGAGCATGGGAAATCTCATGAGTGCTTCAATAAGCATGTGTAGCCTTATTGGAAAATACTTTCGAATACCTGCTGCCCTGTGGCCAATGCTGAATCTACTGTTTCTCTTCTGACTTACAGCCCTTCATCAGTAACTATCTAAAATCAATGCTGCACTGATTTTGGCACCAAGAGTAGTTGTAACCAGCATCTTCAATTTGGGTCATGGGTTTGTTATTTGTTTTGGTAATTTAGGTGCAATTTGATTTCTTTAATATCATTATGTGTTCTTGGCTCCTTTGTGGTGTAAGTGTGTCCTAGAGTGGATGGATAGAGTATATAACCTACACACTTTTGCAGATATTATGGGTCTGAACTACTCAGGTATCAGGAAGCTACTTGCTTTTCTTTGAAGCCTGTTGATGGCATTGCACCTTTGATCACAATCAGGTTACCACAAAAATTTCCTTCTTGGTGGATGGGATATGTCCAGGTGTCAGTTATTGGAATTGGAACCACTTTTGGTTTAATGCAGATTCTTTCTTAACAAAGGAGGCCTGAGTTATATTAACTTATTTTTTTTCCCAAAAAAATCAACTGAGAACTAGATGAGGTCTCATTCCAGACTGCTTCAGGGTGCAGTGGAACACCCTTTACATTATTGTGCATCCACATTAATTAGTTATTTAGGTGAGACCATGGTATAGGTTGATCCATTTTCTGCTGAGGATATGTCCTTGGTTGGATGAAAGGAGGGACCTGCCTATTTATCCATAATGTTAAGGACTTTTGAGTCTAATTCCTCCAAGAGAGGATGCTGGTATCCATGGATATCAGTTTATGGTCAGGTATATTTTCATCTAAAAAACACTGGGCTCTGTTAATTTTAGGGCTTGGTTCTTATCTACTCAGGAACCAAGTTTGGCTTGGGAACATTTTTTATTATTATTATTATTTTGAACCAATATTCATTTACTTTACCTGTTAGGGCTAGGGTACTTTGGGGTCCCAAGATCTGGTCTGGCTTCATCTTACTTTTTAGTTTGTTCAGGGCTCCTTTGACTTATAA
The DNA here is from genome assembly GCA_004025045.1 of Sigmodon hispidus. NCBI lineage: Eukaryota > Metazoa > Chordata > Mammalia > Rodentia > Cricetidae > Sigmodon > Sigmodon hispidus. The sequence continues at coordinate 18,989 of PVIH01022854.1, read as the reverse complement.
TGTTTTAGGCCAAGCTTCAGAATAATCAGTGGTTATTCCAGTACCATTTTCATTTTATATATTTCTGGGGCTCTTTTAAATTCTGTGAACTGACTCTGTCTTCTTTCGAGTCCATGTTTAGCCAAAACACAAATCTCTTTCATATGTGTGCCCCAACTGCTTTGAGATCAGATTAGCCCCAGCTACTTTCACTTTAGCGTTTGAGTCTAGGTTTCTTGGGTGTCAGTATTTGACCCTGCTCCTTTCTCATTTTGGTCTGGGCCTCTGTCAGTTTAGAATCTGGCCTAGGCAAATTATTTTTCTTTCTCTGTGTCTGGTCTTTTGGGGAATCAATTTTAAGCCTGGACAACTTGGGCTTTATAGTTTTAATCCAGTTTTGATAATGGTTAAGGCTCATTTTTCTTCTTGGCTTGGTCCTGGGAGTCTCAGGATTAGGCTTCTTTCATTTTTGTGTATTGCCTATCTCATTGCCTTAAAGAACTGGCCTGGACACATTTCTTTACTTGGTTTGGGCCCAGGCTTCTTGAGGTTTAAGGTATGACCTGAGCAGAATACTCTTCTGTCTTTGGCTTGGGCCTTTGTAACTTTAAGGATAGGTCCAGACATACTACATTTCTAAACTTGGCCAAGGCCTCTATCCCTTAAAGGATTGGATAAGCCACCATTCTCTCCTTGATTTGGGCCTGGGCTTCTTCAGGGTGAATGCTTAGCTTGGCATACTATTTTTTCATGGTTTAGCCTGGGACTCTTTAATTTCATGGATTGGCCCAGGCATTCTTCTCTCTTGCTTTAGGCTTACATATTTTCAGCATCAGTATTAGGCCCAAACACATTGTTCTTCCAGGACTAGCCTGAGACTTACACATTAGGGATTAGCTTCAGAAACACTTCCCTTCTTACTTTAGTCCCAGGACTCTTTGGGGTTTGGTCAAGACCTTTTTCTTTTGAGTTTGGGACATGGCTCCTTTATGGTAAGATTTTCTTTAGGAACACTTTTCTGGCAGGATGTCCAGCCTGTTCTAACTTTAGGCTTTAGACATATGTTTCTTCAGAGTCATAGTTTGGCCAGAGCTCATTTTATTTTATTTTGTTGGTGTGTCCAGGAATTACCGTGTTCATGTTTTAGCCTGGGTACTTCCCTTTTCCTGGGTAACCCTGCACTCCTCTCTCTTTAGGGTTGAGACAGTGAATTCTTGGAGTCCAAATCTACTTGATAATTAAGCAGCCTAGTCACAGCCTGTATGAAAAATAAACTACAATGAAACAACAAGAAATGCATGTGGATAAAGGAAGATATGACATGAGGTTTCTGGCCTAGACTAGTTCTACAATTTCGACCTGTTGTCACTTATCTGAACCAGTAGTCCCAGAGTCCCAATGAAACACACAGATGTTTATATTAATTTTATCCTGCTTGACCTATGTCTCGGACATAATGCTAGCTAACACTTTCATCTTAATTCCACCTATTTCCATTAATGTGTCTTGCCACATGGCCTATGGCTTACTTATTTCATTACCTCTTGCATCATAGGCAGCTGCATATTCTCTTCTGACTTTACCCTCCTTTTCCAACCTATGCTTCAATTTTCATCTACTGCTATGGTGCCTGTCACGGCCAAAACAGTCTTTATTTAAAGAATAGTATTCCTGATCTTAGTGGGATTGCTTTGAGTTTTCTCCCTTAAGTTTGATGTTGGCTGTCAGTTTCTTGCAAATCACATTTATTATATTTGGATATGTTCCCTTTATTCCTGATCTCTCCAGGACTTTTATCTTAAATGAGTGTTGGATTTTGTCAAAGGCATTTTCAACATCTAAGGATATGATCATGTGGTTTTTATTCTTCAGTTTGTTTATATAATGGATGACATTTATGGTTTTCATATGTTGAACCATCCCTGCATTTTTGGGATGAGGCCTATTTGATCCTGGTGGATGATATTTTTTATATGCTGTTGTATACAGTTTGCCAGAAATTTGTTGAGAATTTTTGTATCAATAGTCATGAGGGAAATTGATCTATAATTCTCCTTTGTTGCATCTTTGAGTGGCTTGGATATCAGGGTTATTGTGACCTCATAAAAAGAGTATGGCAATATTTCCTTCACTTTCTACTGTGTGAAACAGTTTGAGGAGTATTGGTAATAGTTCTTCTTTGAATGTCTGGTAGAATTCTGCATTGAAACCATCTGGACATGGGCTTTTTTTACTTGGGAGGCTTTTAATGACAGCTTCCACTTTTTAGGGTTATAGGTCTATTTAGGTATTTAATATGATCTTTATTTAGTTTTGGTAAATGGTACCTGTACAAAAAGCTATCCATTTCTTCTAGGTTGTCCATTTTTATGGAGTACAGATTTTCAAAGTATGACCTGATAATTCTCTGAATTTCCTGGGGATCTGTTGTTATGTCCCCCTTTCCATTTCTGATTTTGTTGATTTTGATATTTTCTCTCTACTTTTTGGTTAGTTAAGATAAGGGTTTATCTATCTTGTTGACTTTCTCAAAGAACCAACTCTTTGATTCATCAATTCTTTGTATTGTTCTTTTTGTTTCAATTGTATTGATTTCAGCTCTAAGTTTGATTATTTACTGCCATCTACTCCTTCTTGGTGAGTTTGCTTCTAATGGTTCTCAGGTTTTCAGCTGAGCTGTTATTTCTCTAGTGTGGGATTTCTCTAGGATTTTTATATAGGCATTTAGTGTTATGGATTTTCCTCTTAAGACTGCTTTCATTGTGTCCCATAAGTTTGGGTACATTGTGGAATCGTTTTCATTAAATTCTATGGAGACTTTGATTTCTTCATTAATTTCTTCCTTGATCCAGAGTTGGCTCAGTTGATTGATATTTAGTTTCCATGAGTTGGTAGGCTTTCTTTGATTTTTGATGTTGTTGAACTCTAACGTTAGGCCCTGGTGGTCTGACATGATACAAGGGATTATTTTCACTTTTTTGTATCTATTGACATTTGCTTTATGACATATTGACATATCATGTGGTCAATTTCAGAGAAAGCTCCTTGTGGTACTGAGAAATATGTATATTCCTTTGAATTTGGGTAGAATCTTCTGTAAATATCTATTAAATCCATTTGTATCATAACCTCTGTTAGACTTCTTTCTCTGTTGAGTCTCTGTCTGGTTGACTTATACAAGAGTGAAAGTGGGATAATAAAGTCTCCCAGTATTAGAATGTGAGAATTGATGTGGGATTTGAACTTTAGTAGTGTTTCTATTACATAGACATGTGCCCTTATAGTAGGGGCATAATTATTCAGGATTAAAATCTCATCTTGATCAATTTTTCCAGAGATGAATAAGTAATGTCGATCCTGGTCTCTTTTAATTGATTTTAGTTTGAAGTCTACTTTATTAGATATTAGGATGGTAACACCACGTTTCTCATGGCCATTTGATGGCAAAGTTTTTCCCAATCCTTTACTTTGATCCTGTGTCTGTCTTTAAGCTTGAAGTATGTTTCTTGCATGCAGCAGAAGGATGAATTCTGCTTTTCTATCTGTCGTGTTTGTGTGTTTTTTAATTGGTGAATTGAGTCCATTGATATTGAAGGATATTATTGACTACTGATTGATATTTCCTGCTATTTTTGGTGGTAGCTTGTATATATTTTCTTTCTTTGGGCTTTTCTTCTGTGGAATTATTGATTGTTTGTTTTTTCATGGGTGTTTCTGGGATCCTTAGGTTGGAGTTTTCTCTCTAATGCCTTCTGAAAGGCTGGATTTGTCGATAGGTATTGCTTAAGTCTGACTTTGTAATGAAATATCTTGTTTATTATTCTATTTATGATGATTGATAGTTTTGCTGGGTATAGTAGTCTAGGATGGCAGCCATGTTTTTTAACAGTTTCCATTGAATAGTCTGCCTTTATAGGTAAATTGGCCCTTTTCTTTTGCAGCTCTTAAAAATTTTTCTTTGTTATGTATTGTTTGAGTCTTGATTATTATGTGGCAAGCAGACTTTTTGGTGGGGTCATATCTAATAGGTGTTCTGTAAGTTTCTTATATCTTTGTAGGCATTTTCTTTTTAAGTTGGGAAAATTTCCTTCTATGATTTTATTGATTATATTATCTGTGCCTTTGAGCTGGTATTCTTCTCCTTCTTCTATTCCTATTATTCTCAGGTTAGGTCTTTTCATGGTGTCCCAAATTTCCTGAACATTTTATGTTATGGATTTTTTGGTTTTCATGTTTTCTTTGACTGATGTATCTTTTGCCATTAATGAGTATTTCACTCTAGAGATTCTCTCTTCCATCTCTTGGATTCTGTTGGTTATGCTTGTATCTGTAGTTCCAACTCTTTTCTTCAGATTTTCTATTTCCACCTTTGCCTCATTTTATGCCTTTTTTATTGCTTTTATTTCAGTTTTTTCCCCTGGAATGTTTCTTTCATTTTTGGTACTCTTCTCTTTGGTTTTCTTTCAAGGATTTGTTCTTCTCTTCCAATTTTTTGTTTGTATTTTCTTCAATTTCTTTAAGGGAATTTTTTATATCCTCTTTTAAGGCTTCTATAGTCTTCATAAAGTTGTTTTGCTGTTGTGTCCTTCTTTTTCCTCTTTATTGCTCTGTTCAGATCTAGTTGTTGTAGAATCATCAGTTTCTTCTGGTGCTACCATTTTGTTCTTTATATTGTTTTATGTACTCTTGCACTGGTGTCTGCCCATAGCTTCAGTGGTTCACACTTAGTCAGTTCCTAGTCATTTGTGGCTTAGATGTCTTGTGTTTCTCCTGTCTGCTCTGAACAAGGGGTCTGCTTGATCTCTGACTTTGCTCTGGACATGGGTCTGAGTTCCAAACATTTTAGTCCTTTTCTGATGATGCAGTTTGCCCTGGAGGTGGGACCTGGCTGTGCGATGTTCCCTTCCTTTAGAGGTTGCTTCAGGAGGCCCCTAACAGCTAAAGCTTAGGGCTTGTCTACTTGCAAGAGTCTGAGATCACACACTTGGGTGTGAACCAGGTCCCAGAGAGGGATTCTTCAGAGGTGCGGCCTAGGAGCTGCAATCTGCTCACCTCTGCCTCCACTCTGGACAGGGCTCTGAGTTCCAAAGGCATCAGTCCTTCTCTGATGACACAGTTTGCTCTGGAGTCAGGGCCCAGCTATGCGAGTTCCCTTCTTTTAGGAGTCACTGGAAGAGGCGCCTCAGAGCTAAAGCCTATGGCCTGTCTGTTAGCAAGAGTCTGAGATCAGACCCTTGGGTGTGACCCTAGCCCAGGAGATGCAATCTGCTTACCTCTGAATCCACTCAGGACAGGGGTCTGAGTTTCAAATGCATCCAAATAAAATCCTTAAAAAAGCGAAAAAGATAAAGCAGTTGAATAAAATCAGTAAAACTGTTTAATTCATCTGGTTCACTCCATCTGTAAACAGCAGCCCTTTATTCATCATGTTGTGGTTTCTTAGCTTGGTCATGTTATCTGCTCATCTCCCAACAGCAGCACAAACAGCACACCTCATAAACCTCTGGCCTGACAAGACCTCTTCAAAAGGATGACAGGAGTCCACCTCCCAAATCTGCTCCAAGATAAAAAAAGGAATGTCTTAGATAAGTTAGGAATGAGAAACTTGCTTTTTAATCTGAGGATAATTAAGAATAAGTTTTTAACTTACTGGTAAAATAAAGAAACACACAAAGATTTTCTGATGGCAACTTTCTCTTTTACTTCTCCTTTAAAATGGTCTCTGATTCTTTCTGTTTCCACATGTTGCAACTCTCCACATTGCTATATTCTGTACACAGCTACATATCTTTCTTTGCATACATATGATCATTTATATCTATATACAGTTATATCTATTTCAAATGTCTACAAATCTTTCTTTCACATGCATTTTTCTTCATTTTATCTCCTTTTATATAGTTTTGTCTTTCTTACTACACACTTACAAATCTCCACAGAGTTATAGCTATTCATCTCATTTGCATAGCTCTCTCACCATAAAACACTTTACATTTTTTCTACACACTCCTATACAGCTCTTTACATAGCTCCTATACTTAGCATTATCTCTTATACACTCACACAGTTATGAGATATGCTTTTTTTTACACCATTCACTCACTTTCTCATCCATTCATTCTGTTATGTAGTGGGATTATATTGTTACAAATTGTAAATAATTGCCCTGCCTACTCATTTAATAAAATTGCTGATTGGCCAAAGGCAGACAGGAAATGTGGGCAGGGCTACCAGACTTAGAAAACCCTAGGAATAGGAAGAGCAGAGCAGAGATACTGCAGAGGAACCAGAAGAGACACCACAGAGATACAGGCAGAGACTCCAGATGACAAGCCAGAAAAAGCAGAGGAAAGAAGCTAAAATGCTGGTCTGAAAATAGGTACCAAGCCACATGGCTAACCAAGATAAGTATCATGGCCTAGTTTAAGAATTAAGAATTAGCAAGTTTTATGCCTGGGTTCCAGGTCAATTAGCAAATAAAATTAATACAAGTATTTGTGTGTTTCTGTGGGACATTGTGCCAGAACCTCAGGGCTAGGCTGGAAAGATCAGGCCAGAAACCTCCCACTGCACTGTCATATATCTCTCATCTTCTCTTTACTTTCATCTCCCTCTCAGCATACATAGACTTCACTCATATACTGCATAGATTCCTCCCTACATTGCTGCTGTTTCTTTCTTAGCTAAACTCTGGACAATTTTATGTTACATTTTAAGGACCCAATCCATTCTCACAACACATGAAGCCACAGTTTTTCTCAGGCTACTAAGGTCACAAAGAATGGCCACTATAAATGCTTGGTTCTGCTCATAACTTTTCCCAAGACATATTATTAGATTGAAATTCAGAACTAAGAGTAGCAGGTGAATCTTGAGAGCTCAGGGTATGTGAAGAAAGTCAACTATCGCAGGGAGCAGTATGTCTCAAAACAGTCTTGCCTTGATTTAGCAATAAATAACACCTGGGAATTAGTCTTTGTATATTTTCTGCAACAGCAACTTGGTCTGTTTCAATTTATTCCAAAGTCTAAAATTAGTTGTCTTTGAGACTAAAAATACTATTACTTTCCTGTGTCAGTAAAGAGAAATAATCTGATATTATTTCTATGCATCAGAATTATACAGATTAAACAGAAATCAACTTTTTGACCATCCACAACAGTAAATCTACTCAAACATGTAAAATAATACCAACAGGCTGTGGATGGAAGACCACAGCTGTTCTTATTAGGGAGGCATAGATGTGGCACCAGAAAAAGTTACAGACAGAAAACGACCAGTCATTAACTGGTTGTTGACCCCATGGCTTTACCAGGTGGGGGTCCCCATCAAGAAATTATTTGGTGGATCAATTTGTTAAACATTAATTGTCACCTGCTGTATACTCCCATGGCATTTGGCAACATCCCTTTATAATAGCTGTTAGTATGGCAGGGATTCATCCTGTGGGAGTATATGGGCCTCAATCACTTTATTATGAGAAACTCAAAGGGCTTGTAGGCTCTCAATTACTCCATTCCTGGGTCCATCATCTTTTTCTGCCAAAACAACTTCAAGCATCCTCAGAATCACTTTGCTATGGGGAAGTAGTAGAAAGTGTTTGATACGCTTCCCTAGGAACCACCTACATGCTTCTCATTTCAGCCCTTCATCTTCCCAAGGTAACTTCAGTCTTGAGAGCAGGAAGACAAGTGCTGCTTCCTCAGCTCAAATGTCTGAGCCTCACACTCTGCCTCATCATCTCAGATTCTCTTTAGCCATCATGGTTCCTTGCTGTTACTCAGCCTCCAGGATGTTATCTATTGTCTGGCTACAAAAGTAATCAGATACCCCCAACACACACAAACACAAACACACAACTTGACCATTATTCAACATTAATCGTTTAGCTTGAATTAGATTTGGGCTTATTAGCTGAGTGACTGTCTAGAATTTCAGTGTTCTTGAGATTTAAATTGAAGAATGCCAAAATACAAATATGGATGATGAATAGATGTATAAAGTGTAAAGGAATCCAATAAATGATGCTGTGAGCTGAACCAACCTGTGTGGTGCAAAGATTACGGGAAACACCTGCTCTTACTTGTTCCGTTCTCAGCTGACCTTCCACCCCCATGACTTCTGAATTGAATGGATGATCCTGACATCCTCAAACGTCCCCTCTATCCTCATGCATTGGCAGCTTATACAGTAGTGGACTGGTTTTGATAGCCCTGCTCTGACCTGGGATTCAGAAAAGCCCATGCTTGCCCTGGGCTGGAGCCACTGTCTTTCACCCACCAGTTTTCTACTATGTTTCTTATGAAGGGATGGTGAACATAAAACACAATTGATATCCATTGTTGGGGATTGCTGGCCATGCCTGGCTGTGAAGCCGTCATGATTCTTCTGCAGTAATTTATAATGTTGTAAGACTCAGCCATTAATTGTTAAAACCTTGAAACCTTCTGCTGAATTAGTCTGGCTCTGACCTTGGAAACAACAAGTTCAGCTGTTTTAAAGGAATCACAGTGGTGTGCATGTGTGTGTGTGTGTGTGTGTGTGTACGTTAACATTCAAGTGGCCTCATATGTAATGACTCATGACATTGACTACTTTGTCACTATCACTGGAATTCAGTGCATAGCAAAACAGGCTTTTGCAATAGATCCATGAGTATCCTCCATTGTATCCTGAACCTGGTCATGGGCTGTCTTCCCTGTGTATTCACTGTAGCTGTTGCAGGCTTTCCATTGTGGAACTCAGGTTATCCAAGATATCATTTGGGATCAGACAGACATTTATCATCCATCACTGTGAGAAATAGACCTGTCTACCCAAAGCATGGCCCTTTCTTAGGACTGAAAGAGTAAAGTCTGGCCAAATCTAATTTAAACCCTGGATTCTGAGTTTAAGGTAGATTTATTTTTTAAATCAACTATACTAGAGTCAATATGTGAACCAATGTGTGAATTTCACATTGAGATTCAATGTTGCACATGGTTTATGTTAAATGTTCCTGATGAGTTTTCTTCATGGTAAGCCAAATATTTGTGATGTTTTTCTTCCTGTATACTCAGGATCTAAAGCCTTAAATCTCTGACAGCAGACTTGATGTGAGTCCAGCTACTTCTTACTGGTTTCTGATACAGATTTAGATCCTTTTCTTGCTTTTCCCATCTTAAAAGAAATCCAAATTATGTTTCAGAAAGTTTGTTTTCCTAGAAGAGTCCTTCTTACTAGTGTGTGTTTAGACACAACTTGGTCTCCTGCCCATACTGTGCTCCTTAACTCACAAAAAGCTGAATGATTGATTCTTAAGACCAGTGTGATCCTTCAGAGGTTCCATATGTGAATCCCTTCTCAGTCATTCCAAGCTTCAATAGTCTGTGGACCTGAACATATTTTTCTTCCTCACCAATTTTGGGCCACCTCTTTCTAGCCCATATACAGACACAATTCTGACTGGGGACCATACGGTCACTTGTTCTCCCATGCAAAGGAGCTGTGTTTCCTTCAGTTTTGGGGGCCAAAGAAGACCTCTGAAGCTGGATTTCTCAACCTCTGTCTAGGTCTGTGGGATACTGAGCTTGCTTGTGTCCAGCCCAGGGAGCTCAGGTTACCTTCTGAACAATTTGCTATGAGTCTTGGCTCCTAGGCTCAAGAACAGCAGTAAGTACCAGGGCTCCCTGTAGCTGGGTAGTTTAGACTCTGAACCTCTTGGATACTTGAGAGGCAGGCTGGAGTACAAGACATTTTGTTTCTCAAGTCCCAGGTCACTTTACCTAGAAGTGGCCATGGCTCTTCCTGTGGAGTGGCTGAGTGAAGTGTGAAAATTTATGCCATTGTGGACCATGGTTAAGCATGTTCTGATATTCATTTTGCACTTTCTGCTTCTCAAATTCTATCACCTTCATAATGTCATCAAGTAGACTGACTGAGGGCTACACCAAAGGCTCTGAGCTCTGTCCAATAATGGGAGGAGTTGTTTGTCAACCATGTGGACCCTGAGTATCTTGTGGATACAACCTAATATGATCTGGCTGCTAATACATGATGGGTTTCCAGAAAACTACAAATGGGTCTACCATGTGACACATTGATATCATTCCTTGGCACATATACAAAGGACTTTAATTCTTATCACGGACACCCACACATCTGTGTTGATTGGCACTCTGTCCATGATAGCGAAAGAATAAAATCAGCTTCTCTGTTTAACACACTCTGTCCTTTCTCCCCAATCCTCTATATTACTTATGCAGTTGTTGCTGACATGACAGACTAGAGAGACAATCAGAAACTCAGAGCTATGGGAGGGCTGTTATGGGTGGACTCACCAGATTTTCTGGGGGAGGTAAAACATGCTGATGGGCACTCAGGCTGAACACTGCGAGCAGCCAGTAGAAGGAAGACTGAAAACAGAGGACAAGGACAGCAGGGTGTTTGAGCTAGAACAGGGGAAACCACAGAGGGGAATGAAGAATATAGATACAGAAGGAACTTCTTGCCTTCTTGTAAACCTGTTCCCTGAAGATGCTCTCCTGTGAGCTTTTATCATTTAATGATCTTATCTGTGCTTCTGAAAATTCAGCTTTATTATAATCATGTCACATAGTTCCCTGTTAAAAAAGGCTCTAAATATACTGATTAAAGCAAAATCTTAAAGGAAGAAGCTCAGAGAACCCAGGAACTTTGATGAACTTCTGAAAATTCAGGTTTGATTTTGCTCCACACCCCAGCCAGGAGAGACTTTTCAGCTTTTTGGGTGCCAACTCTGCAATAAACGGCATACCCATATGACATGGTAATCATGTGGACAGGGTGGCTTATCTTGCCTCCCCACTGATTTCATCCATCTTCCTCCTTCACAGGTTTTATGGCTTACATTAGCTTTTCACTCAAAGTTTGGTATATATCTAATTCATAAAGCCTGCTTCTCTATGAATGTCCTATACTTCTCTAGGTTTGTCCAATGCTTTGCTTGGGAACTAGAGTACATAAGATTCACAGGATACATATTAATCATCAAAATGTACAACTGGTGCACAGGTAATGACAATGATATGAAATGTTCCCTTGAAATTTGTTCTGACCTATACGTGTAAGATTTTACTTTTGTCTTTCACTGCATCATTTCATGATGAATGTAGTAATAGAGTAAGGATGTAAATGCCTATGTAGTATAAGCTTAACTAGAGGACTCATCATTAAAACTTGGGGAACTTGGAAAAGAAAATAACAGCAATTCATGTTATTGACAAATAGGGGTGATAGTACATGAATGCTATTTCTGAGGCTTTGGGCGATTAACATCTGACCTCTTTCAGACACTACTAAGCTCCTAGTTGCTGGGAGGGTTCTAGGGACACAGAAGTATACAATAGTTATAATCTCAAATACACAGAGGAAAGAATCCCATTTTAGGATAAAGTAATGTCTCATTCATAAGTGGCTACCTCGATCTTGCTGTGTGATATTTTTATTTGTGACTCTATTAGAATGGAGTGATTTTATTTAAAATAAATAAAATGTACTAAGACTATTTACACATTCCCCTATTTCTTGCCAGGTATTGTCCTGCTCTGGCTTGAGATTCTGAAAGTAAGAAGGCTATTATCTGATACAGTCCCATGACCTTAAACTTCTGTAACTGAGACCCAAACTGTCATTTTAATGTTATTAAGCTTCAGATTATTGCTTATAGTAATAATACACTAATATAACAGCTGTCCAGGAACATTCTGTCATTATTATAGGTCACTGCCAAATTCCAGCTATTGGAATATTCTGTCTCAGATATATAAAGAAATGTTCTATTGCTTAATGGTAATTTTATTTCTCACTTTCATTTTTAACTTCTCAGAGTATTTAAAGATTGAGCCTTCTGAATGATTCCTACTAAGTAGTGTAGGCTAGACACTGGACTGGGTACTCTCATGCATTATGGTTTTAATATTTTAGTGTTTCAACACTAAGCCTCTGGGCTAAAATATTCTAAAACAGGCCTACCTATGTTTAGCACTTCCATGACCACCTGTGTTCTTATAATGCTCATATTTCATTTCTGTGTGTCTCTCAAAAGATCATAAGTTGCCATGATGTTAAAATGTTTTTTCAACAGATTCTAAGTTTATTTAGAATTTGTGTATCATAATTAAATGTTTTTAAAGCCAGAGATAATAATATCTAAGCCTCAATGTATACACATTGAAAGTGCTAAAGTAAAGATATTTCATTTTTAGATAATTTTTTTAAGTTACCTCTGATCTGTGAGAAGTATAACAGCTTGAAAGTAGGACATGGGAGAATTTCCACTATAATTTATATAAAATAATATACACACCCAGCTTTCTTGGAGTTCCATTATTCACTTATTCTGCATGACAGGCCCAGTTCCTGTGCAATTTAGTCATTCTTTGTAAAGTTAGAATGGTCAAAAATTGTCTGATAGTGACTTGATCATAGGATAATATCATTGACATTGACTTTAAAATGGAGTCCTTTTTACTATAGATATAGAAATACATAGTGGATGCTAGATATGCAACAAAATAGAAATACATTTTCACTTTTCTTATATCAAAGGTTTGAAAAAATCAATGATTTCTCAAACCCATTTAGAAAACTTCTTTTCCTGGTTACACAACATTCTGTCAGTAGATAAAACTTTCATATTTGCTTTTACCCCAGGCACTGACCATTGGCTATCATAAGTGAGCAGATTACTAGGGATGTTTTAATAGAACCTTGATGTTGATGATGGGCTGGTATAAGAAGTAAGGCTTCAATGTCTTCAGGAATCACCACCCTCTCATCAACTATTTTCTCAAAATACCAATGAGATCTTTACATAGCAAAACAAAAATGCCAAGGAAAGCTCAACTATCACTCCTCACACACACAATAGTGCTGGCTAGGTGCTGGGGCCAGTAGAAGCTGCTGATAGATCCACTCAGAATCCAACTGTATCTTTTATGGTGGAAAGGCTTATTGAGCAAAAGACTTTATCAAATCTTCATCATCATAGATTTTTCCTGCAGTATAAGAGCTTCAAAGCAACCCCAGTATTGTGAGCACAGAGCAGAGTTAACGAACACCTGTCAAAATACTTATGTTTAGAGTTTAAAACAATGACGGGAACTGACACATGTTTGTAAAATAGACAGATTTTTTTTCTCTTATTGAAAGTAGATTTTTTCCTTACATAATGTATAATCCCCCCTCCCCTGTTTCCCCCAGTTCCCTCCCCACTTCTCCCTCTCTGATGCACTCTATCGCTGTCTCTCATTAGAAAACACAGGCTTCTAAAGAATAATAATAAAATAAAATGAAATAAGATATAAGAAGATGAAACAAAAAATATCATATTAGAGTTAGACAGGACAAACAGAAGAGAAAGTGCCTTCATTATAAAATGTAAGTTTGACTATATTGGGTATTAATTTCCTTTCAACTCTAGAAAGCTTTAATTTTTTATATATTTCTGTCTTGATCCCCTTTTCCAGTAGTGAGCTGTTCAGCTTCCATGAGTTTTTAATTTTTCTGTTGTTTATAACCAGTTTTAATATTAAATGGTCTTATATAATGTAGGGTATTGTGTCTATTTTTTGCTTTGTGTCTGAGTATGTAGATGTTTAAAAAGGCTCCATGAGATACTGAAAAGAATGTGTATTTTTGTGTTTAGGTCAAATGTTCTGTAAATATCTGTTAAGTCCATTTGATTTATGATGTCAGTTAGTTCCAGAATTTCTCTGTTCAGTTTTTGCCAGGATATCTTGTCTATTGGCAGGAGTATAGTACAGAAGTGACCCACTATCAATGGATGAGGGCCAATACATCATTTAAGTTATAGTAGTGTTCCATTTATGAACTTGGATGCTCTTGTATTTGGTGCATAGATCTTAAGGATTATAAACTTATCTTGGTGGATTTTCTTTGATAAGTATATACTATCCCCATCTCTTCTGATTAGTTTTGGTTTGAAGTCTATCTTGTCAGATATTGAAATGGTTACATCAGCTTCTTCTTAGGTCTATTTGCTTGGAATATCTTTTCTATCCTTTAATTCAGAGGTGATATCTCTCTTTGATATTAAAATGTGTTTATTGGATTCATAAAAGTGTATGTCTGGTCATCACATCAATTTTGCTAGACCAAGACTTTTTTTGTTTGTTTATTTGTTTGGTTTTTTCTTCTGGTCAAGGAGTTGAGACCATTGGTGTTGAGAGTTATTGATGATTCCTATTATTTTGTTGTGGTGATATATGCATGTTTAGAGGTAAGTGAGTGTGTGTTTATCTCATTTTTCCCTTATTTTTGTTGGTCTAGGATTATTTATTTCTTGTGTTTACATGAGTGTGGTTAACTTATTTGGGTTGAAGTTTTACATATATATATATATATATGTATGTAAAACATATATATGTAAGTTTTATATAGGGCTATATAGGGCTAGATTTGTAGATAAATACTGATTAAATTTTTTATGGAATGTTTTGTAATCTCTGTCTATTTTGAAAATAGATATATGAAAATTTTGCTAAGTATATTAGTCTGGGCTGGCATCTATGTCCTCTTAAAGTTCATAGAACATCTACCTAGGCCCTCCTGCCTTTTAGAGTCTCCATTGAGAAGTCAGGTGCTATTCTAATAAGTCTGTCTCTATATGTTACTCAGGTTTTTTTTTCCTTGAATATTTTAGTAGTCTTTCTTTTTTCCAGAAACTTAGTGGCTTAATTTTCTTATGTGGTAAGAGACTTCTGGATGCATCATACAAACAATGCACATTATTTTGAGTCTGAATTTATTTATTTGTTTATTTTTGCCTTTTTGAGACAAGGGCCAGCAATATAGCACTGTCTAGGGAGGAGTTTTGGGAAGATAAGGCTGGCCTCCAATTTGCAGCAATTCTCCTATTTCGGCCTCATGAGAGACAGGATAAAGACATGTGCCACCATCTCAGGCTTAGCTCATTGTCATAATGATTTTGAAGTGATCATACTGCTGAGTGTGTCAATAATCAGTCTTTTTATTGCTGGGAATGATGTGCTGGGTTTTAAAGATACTATACTGGTTAGAAAATTTGAATGATTAAAATTCTGGGATATTATGAAGAAAGTTGCTGTAACCCTTCACACACACACACACACACACACACACGCACACACACACACACACACAGAAGTTGAGAATATCTAAGTTTTTAAACTACTACAGATTTTTTTAATCCAGGTTTAATATATTTCTGAACACTCGTATGTGCATTTTAAAACAGCAAGCCAAAAATGATAAAATAAAAAATAATTATTTTGGCAGCCAACAAAGATATATAAAGCAATGTCTTGAGGTGGGCATGAGCTTTGTTATTCAGTGATTAGAGGAACACTAGAAACAGACTTGTTCTTCCCCATACAGTTTTAATGTAAAATGTTATATACACAAACATGAAAACATGATAGACACATGTGACATAGGGACAGTAATAAGGTGAAAACTGTCGAACATCTATTAGTCTTTGGAGAAAATGAGGTTGACTCTGGGGCTCTGTAAGGCCCTTCTTCGTCTTTCTGCCAGCCAGCTGGTTTCATTGGCTATCTTCAGTCCTAGAAGGTGTTCACATTAGGAATTGGTCTCTTCTTCTTTTAGAACCTTGTCTTGAAGAACAAGAAGTCAGTGTCCAGAAGCTGAGTCCATGGAATAAGAGGTAGCCATGTTAAAAATACTTCAGAGCTAACCCAGCATTGAGTAAGAACTAGCTTTGCTAAAAATACTTTGGGGCTAACACAGTTTTTTGGGTTGCTGAAATCTAATAGTCTCTGAAAGATTAAAAAAACCAACCAAACAAACAAACAGCAATTGGCCCACAGTAAAGAACAGGGCTTACCCCACTAAGTAAAGGATCTCATCTTAACTAGGGTTTTTATTTCTGTGAAGAGACACTGTGACCATGGCAACTCTTATAAGAAAAATATTTAATTGGGGTAGCTCATTTATAGTTTCAGAGGTTTACTCCATTATCAACATGGTATGGTACATGGTAGCATGCAAGCAGGCACAGTGCTGGAGGAATATAATAGTTGAGAGTCCTACATCTTGTAGACAACAGGAAGTCTTCTGGCAGTCTCACTGAAGCAAGCTTGAACAAAAGAGACTTCAAAGACCACCTTCACAGTGACACACTTCCTCCAACAAGGCAGACCTCCTAAAAGTGACATGTCCTTTGGAGGCCATTTTTTTTTTAATCTACCGCAGGATCAGAAGAGTAGAAACTTAAATGAAAATGGAGGCCAAGAATCTTGGATTTTAGACATTTCTATAAGCCAAGGGGATAGTTGCTGAATGATAGTTTTCATATGCCTTTCTATACAAGGTTACACACTGAATTTAAGGTCTGAAAGGCAAATGTAAATCAGGATTGGGCCCCAGAGAAGCTTCCCAGATGTTCCTTGTGTAGCTAAATGTCCATGATTAAAAAGAGAACTTAGATTTTAATAGTTCTTAAGGGTCTAGGCATTTTCTTCAGAGGAGTGGCAGGAAGTTATCCTGACCCTCTAAGGACACAGTTTCTTTCTTTTTAGTAACCTGAGTGATCTGGAGGGCACAGAGATGTGATGAAATATTGCACACATGGAAAAGGTATGTAACCTAAATCCTATTATTGCTTTTCTATTCAAAAAGTGAGGGCTGGATATCAATAGTGATTATCTAGAATAGTGTCAATTTCTTTTTGCAAAAACCCCTAAATTGATAGAGAGCCATGAAGACAACCCATAAAGCACCTAAGGTCATTTTCCCAATTCCCATGAAACTTATCTAGGTACCAGATAAAATTATAGTTTAAACATCTTTTGCCTGGACAAATTCCGCTATTACTCAGAACATTTGGGGTGTAGATCATATTAAAAGTAAAATATTAGCTTCATTTTCTTTTTAGAACCTCAGGATCAACATTACTGCAGTTATTGGAACTGGATCATAGTGTAAAATCCAGGTGTGCAATCCCAAGTGAAAAAAGTACCAGAGATTCTATAAAGTGGAGAGAAGGGTTCCTCTATCCACTAAGTTGTCCAAGAAATCTAATGGGTGAGAGCTTCTTTCCCACTATCCCATCTTGTGGAAAAGTCTGAGCATTAGCAAAGGAAGGATTGAATTGCCAGTTTGAGTTTCTACATTCTTTTGTACTTAGCCTTTCCCCAGTCAAGTTTTGAAACCATTTTGTCTCTTTTCCAGGGCTACATACCACATGTTTGGATACTAATTCATGCTTTGAGAATATCTGGAATTATATCTTTTTACCTCAGTAAAATGAGGTTGCTCTCCCAAGAAGCTCTTTTTTTTTCTTTTTTCTTTAAAAGGTATTCTGCGACTTCCAGAACTGGGTGCTGTCTTCAGAGTAAGTCCCAGTTCACTCTGTAGCAGGCACAGATAAAGTCTGCCTGTCACCATACCCACAGCTGCTGCTGAGGGAATTTGCACTGCTACCCACCTCGACCTCTAACTGAGCAAACAGATAACGACAGGGGTCCCTGAAGGTCAGATTCAGGCCCACCCAGAGGTGAGGAGGGATCACCAGGCCCAAGCACCTATATTACAGCAAGGGAGGGAGAGTTGAGCTCCCACTGGATCTGGTTCTGCTTCCAGGACCAGGTGCTGTCTGCAGAGTAAATCCCAGTTCACTCTGTAGCAGGCACAGATAAAGTCTGCCTGTCACCATAATCATAGCTGCTGCTGAGGGAATTTGCATGGCTACCCACTTCGACCTCCAACTGAGCAAATAGATAACTTCTGGGGTCTCTGGAGGGCAAATTCAGACCCTGCCCAGAGTGGTGACAGGAGGCACACAAGCCCGAGTGCCACAACTGATCAGGAGCCATCTAATCGTGAACCACTGAAGCCATGGGCAAACATAAGTGCAAAAAATTACATAATAATACAAAGAACAACATGGTAACTCCAGTAGAGAGTGGCGATCTTACAAATACAAGACTTGAACTGAGCAAAGAAAAGGAAACAGAAGGAAGCAACACCAAAAATTACTTTTTGATGATCATCAAAGCTCTCAATGAAGATATGAAAAATAGCCTTAAAGAAATAAAAGAAAATACAAACAAAAAATTGGAAGAGATGAACAAATCTATGAAAGAAACATGCCAGGAAATAACAGCTGAAATAAAAGCTGAAATGGAAGCAATAAAAAAGGCACAAAATGAGGCAAAGACAGAAATGGAAAATCTGAAGAAAAAAAGCAGGAACCACAGATACAAGCATAACAAACAGAGTTCAAGAGATGGAAGATAGAATCTCTGAAGTGGAAGACTCAGTAGCTCAAATAGATATATCAGTCAAAGAAAATAGTAAAACTAAAAAAACCATAACTCAAAATGTTCAGGAAATCTAGGACACCATGAAAAGACCTAAATTGAGAATAATAGGAATAGAAGGAGAAGAATACCAGTTCAAAGGCACAGATAATGTTTTCAATAAAATCATAGAAGAAAACTTCCCTAACCTGAAGAAGAAAATGCCTATAAAGATACAAGAAGCTTACAGAACACCAAATAGATATGATCCCCCAAAAAGCCAGTGCGCCACACTATAATCAAGCCACAAAACATACAGAACAAAGAAAAAATTTTAAGAGCTGCAAAAGACAAGGACCAAAGTACATATAAAGGCAGACCCATCAGAATAATGCCTGACTATTCAATGGAAACATTGAAAGCTAGAAGGGCTTGGTCAGAAATTATACAGATGTTAAAAGAGCATGGCTGCCAAACTAGAATACTATACCCTGCAAAATTATCAATCACCATAGATGGAGTAAACAAGATATTTCAGGACAAAATCAGACTGCAACAATACCTATCTACCAATCCAGCGCTACAGAGAGTATTAGAGGGAAAACTCCAACCTAAGGACCCTAGATACATCCATGAAATCACAAACAATCAATAATTCCACAGAAGAATACCCTAGAGAAAGGAAATGCAGACAAGTTACCACCAAAAATGGCAGGAAATATGAATCAA
>PVIH01022853.1:0-26196 GCA_004025045.1 Sigmodon hispidus | reverse complement strand
GAGGTTCTTTTGTTGAGTAAAATTGTTTTGGCAATCCTGGCTTTCCTGTTATTCCAAATGAAATTGAGAATTGTTCTTTCAAGGTCCAAAAAATATTGTGTTGGGATTTTGATGGGCAGTGCATTGAATCTGTAGATTGCCTTTGGTAGAATTGCCATTTTTACTATGTTGATCCTACCAATCCAGGAACATGGGAGAGTTTTCCATTTTCTGATATCCTCTTCAATTTCTTTCTTCAATGATTTCTTTGACAAAGAGACCAAAAACATTCAATGGAAAAAAGATAGTATATTTAACAAATGGTGTTGGCATAGCTGGATGGAAGTGTGCAGAAAAATGCAAATAGATCTGAGCCTGTCACCCTGCACAAAACTCAAATCCAAGTGGATCAAAGACCTCAACTTAACCCCAACCACTTTGAACTTGATAGAAAAGAAAGTGGGAAATACACTTCTACAAATTGGCACAGGCCACCACTTCCTAAATATAACATCAGTGGCACAGGCACTAAGACCAACAATCAATAAGTGGGATCTCCTGAAGCTGTGAAGCTTCTGCAAAGCCAAGGACACTGTCAATAGGACAAAACGCCAGCCTACAGAATGGGAAAAGATTTTCACCAACCCTACAAGTGATAGAGGACTGATCTCTAAGGTATATAAAGAGCTCAAGAATTTAGATCCCAAAACCTTGAATAACCCTATCAAAAAATGGGGTACAGTTATAAAAAGGGAATTCTCAGCAGAGGAACTACAAATGGCTGAAAGGTACCTGAAAAAGTGCTCTTCATCTTTAATCATCAGAGAAATGCAAATCAAAACAACTTTGAGATACCACCTAACACCTGTTAGATTGGCTAAGATAAAAGGCACAGATGACAGCCTATGTTGGAGAGGATGCAGAGCAAGGGGAACACTCCTCCATTGTTGGTGGGAGTGTGAGCTTGTTCAGGCACTTTGGAATGCAATATGGAGGTTTCTCAGAAAATTGAGAATCAATCTCCCCAAGAACCCAGCAATAACACTTCTGGGTGTATACCCTAAAGAGGCACATTCACACTCCAAAGGTATTAGCTCAACCATGTTCATAGCAGCATTATTTGTAATAGCAAGAACCTGGAAACAACCTAGATGTCCCTCAACTGAAGAATGGATTAAGAAACTGTGGTACATCTACACAATGGAATACTACTCAGCAGTAAGAAAAAAATGATATCCTAAAATTCGCAGGCAAATGGATGGATTTGGAGAATATTCTCCTGAGCGAAGTCTCACAAACTCAGAGAGATAAGCAGGGGATGTACTCACTCACTAGTGGTTTCTAAACAAACAAGAAAAAAAGCCAAACATGCCCAAGCGGCAAACCACAACCACTGAGCAGCATGGGATCAGAAACACCCTGGACTGACCCTTCGAACCCCACTACAACTATAGGAACACCAGACTCACTCTTGAGGGAGGGGGGACAAAACTGGATTTGGCCAGGAGTGGAGACTGATCCAAACATTATTGGGTCAGTGGGACCATAGGAAGGTCTACTCCCTGCCCAGGGAGGGGATGGGGAGTTGCGGAGAAGAAAAATGACCTGATGTGGTGGGAGGGGGAAGGGACCTTGAATAAGGATATACAGGGATGGAAAAAAAAATTCAGAGGGAAAGCTGAACACAAAGTAAATATATGTGTAGCAATCTTATTTGCATTATCACCCTTGATAAGCCATGCTTATGATTCTTATCCTCTTTATAGTTATTGTTAACTTTTCCGCATTTTAAATTCATTTTACTGTTTTTTTGATAAATACAAAATAAAGAAGGAAAGAAAAAAAAAGAAAGCTGTACAGAAAAAAAGAAACTCCAATTCACATAAAATAAAAAGAAAAAATAAAAATAGAAAAAAGAAAGCTGTATAGACAAAAAAGAATTTTTTTGAGAAAGAGTGGTACTTGCATAAGGAATGAAATTATTATTTGCAATCTCACACTCATGAATCTTTTTGGCCTATGAGAGTTTACGATTTATATTTATGGAATTATTGTATTCTTGGCTACAAAGCCTATGTTTCAAATCCATTACTAGGATGTAGTATAAAAAATTGAGATAGAGAAATAAAATTTAAGATATTTAAAGGCAAAAATGAATTCATCCTGAAAAAAAAATGCACCATGATCAAGTAGGCTTCATCCCAGAAATGCAAGGATGGTTAAACATATAGAAAACAGTAAATGTCATCTATCATATAAACAAATTGAAGGAAAAAAAAAACTCATGATCATCTCCTTAAAGGCTGAGAAAGCCTTTGACAAAATCCAACACTCCTTTATGATAAAAGTCCTGGGGAGATCAAGAATACAGGGAAATTTCCTAAGTATAATAAAGATAATTTACAAGAAGCCAACAGTCAACATCAAACTAAATGGAGAGAAACTCAAAGAAATCCCACTAAAATCAGGAACAAGACAAGGATGTCCTATCTCCCCTTGTCTATTCAAAATAGTTCTCAAAGTTTTAGCTAAAGGAATAAGAGAATGAAAGGAGATTAAGGGGATAGAAATTGGAAAGGAAGAAGTGAAACTATCTCTATTTGTAGATGATATGATTGTATACATAAATGACCCACAAAATTCTTCCAAGGAATTTCTATAGCTGATAAAAAAAACCTTCAGCAATGTAGTAGGATACAAGATTAACTCAAAGCAATCAGTAGCCCTCCTATACACTAAAGATAAAAGGGCTGAAAAAGAAATAAGCAAAATATCACCCTTTATAACAACTGCAAATAGCATTAAGTACCTTGGAGTAACTACAACCAAAGAAGTAACAGATCTATTTAAACAAAATTTAAATCACTGAAGAAAGAAATTGAAGAAGATATTGGAAAATGGAAAGATCGGCCATGTTCCTGGATAGGTAGGATCAACATAGTAAAAATGGCAATTCTACCAAAAGCAATCTACAGATTCAATGCACTGCCCATCAAAATCCCAACACAATATTTTTTGGACCTTGAAAGAACAATATTCAACTTCATTTGGAATAACAGGAAATCCAGGATTGCCAAAACAATTTTTCTCAACATAAGAACCTCAGGAGGCATCACCATCCCAGACTTCAAGTTTTACTATAGAGCTACAGTAATAAAAACAGCCTGGTACTGGCATATAAACAGACTTGTAGATCAATGGAATTGAATTGAAGACCCTGACATTAACCCACACACTTATGAACACCTGATTTTTGACAAAAAGGCCAAAAATAGGAAAGAAAGTGTGATTTCTTTGTTCATAATAACAATATAATAAATAAATAAATAAATAAATAAATAAATAGAAAAATATTCAATGGAAAAAAATATAGTATCTTCAGCAAATGATATTGGCATAATTGGATGGTAGTGTGTAGAAAATGAAAATAGATCCAAGCCTGTCATCTTGCACAAAATTCAAATGCAAGTGAATCAATGACCTCAACATAAGCACAGTCACTCTAAACTTGATAGAAAAGAAAGTGGGAAATACCCTCCATCAAATTGGCACATGTGACCACTTCTTAAACATAACACCAGTGGCACAGACACTAAGAACAACAATCAATAAATGGGACCTCTTGAAACTGAGAGGCTTCTGTAAGGCCAAGGACACAGTCAATAAGACAAAATGACAGTCTACAGAATGGGAAAAGTTTTTACCAACACTACCCTACAATTGGCAGACTATTGATCTCTAAAATATACAGAGAACTCAAGAAACTAGAGTCCAAAACCCTTAATAACCAATATAAAAGTGGGGTTCAAAACTAAAAAGGGAATTCTCAGCAGCAGAATTATGAATTGATGAAAGCACTTGAAAATGTGCTCAACATCTTTAGCCATCAGAGAAATGCAAATCAAAACATCTTTGATATACCACCTTACACCTGTCAAATTGGCTAAGATAAAAGACACAGCCTATGCTGGAGAGATTGCAGAGCAAGGGAAACACTCTTCCATTGTTGGTGGGAATTTCAGCCACTCTGAAATGCAGTATGGCAGTTTCTCAGAAAACTGGGAATCAATCTCCCCAAGGATCCAGCATACCACTTCTGGGCATAGACACTAATGATGCACAGTTGCACAAGGCATTAGCTCAACTATGTCCATGGTAGCATATTTCATAATAACAAGAACCTGGAAACAACCTAGATGTCCCTGAACTGAAGAATGGATTAAGAAACTGTGGTACATCTACACAATGGAGTACTACTCAGCACTATGAAAAAATGATATCCTAAAATTTGCAGGCAAATGGGTGAATTTGGAGAATATTCTCCTGAGTGAGGTACTACAAACCCAGAAAGAGAACCAGGGAATGTACTCACTCATTAGTGAACTTTAAAAAAGAAAAGATGTCATTGTATACAAGACTCAAACCTAGAACATAGCTAAATGACACAGTGCCTCACTTCTGCATTGATGACTCTGGCAGGGTTGTGAGTGAAGAAAGATTTGTTTAATTATGCTCCAGTAAATGAGCAGTATAAATGGGCATTTTTTGTAAATGGGGTGCTGTTAAGTGTGGGTATGAATCTGAGAGGACTGAGAACTGAGTTTGATGCAGTGCATGATGTAAAATCACCAAATAATAAATAAATAAATATAAAATTAAGATCATTAAAACAAAGTCAGGCAATGTTCAGAATCAGAATAGGTGAGAGCTAATGTGTAGGCCCATACATATAGATCATGGTAAAGGCTAAGTGGCTTCTCTTGGTAGCTCTATAGCAATTAATCTTTCTTCTTTTAAGATCAAGAACAATCATCCAAAATCAATATGGCAACACCATTTTGATGTATACTATCAGTTCATGAAAAAATAAACCAACTAAACAACAAATACAATTTCCTCCCAGGTTAAGGGACACTGGGATATTGACCCAGATGTTTAAAATCAAAACATGATGGATATAATGCAAAACAGATGCTCAATGCCATTTTTAACTGGATAAAAATTTTCTACAGTTTATTGAAGGGGAGAGATAGAGACTAAGCTGACCAAAATACTAGGGTTATCCTATGTGAAAGACAATGATAGCTCTGTTTCATCACAGGAATTAAGAAAGAACATGGAAAGTACTGATAAATGCTCACAGGAACAGTGGTCAAGTTTGTTTAGCTCAATATCATACTATTTTCAGTCTAGTCACAGCAACACAGACCTAGTCCTGGACATAATCCTAAATTTGCTAAGAAGGTAAAGAGTTTAACTATTGTAGTCTTACCTCAGTATCATTTAGCTTGGAAAAAAAATACCAGAGACCAAGCAGCAGGACATTCACTCACCCCTGTTCCCAAAATTCCCCTGGTACCAGACACCACAGGAGCCACACACACCCCAATTAAAGCAACTGGGGATGACAGCAATCTGGATTGACAGACTGGAAGAAGTGGGAACCCAGAAGCACAGGTTCATCTGTATAGATTTGAGAAAGAATGGTAGACAGCAGTGTAAGAATGCACTCAACAATATAAAGAGCATTATGGCAACCCCTGAAAGTAGAAGTTCTACAACAGTAAGACCTGAACATGCCAATACAGATAAAACAGAAAAATTGCAACCTTAAAAACTGCTTTATGAAGATGATAAAGGCTCTAAAAGAGAAATGAAAGATTCCCTTAAAGAAATTGAGAAAAAAACAAACAAAAAAGAATTATAGGAAATCAATAAATCCTGTCAAGAAAGCCAAGAAAAAAAAAAAAAAAAAAAAAGAACAGGTGAAGAAAATATCCAAGACTTGAAAATTGAAATAGAGGCATAGGCAGTATGTGGAGACTCAAGGTGTGGTTTCAGACTGTGTTCCTGTAAATGGGCTGTCACCTTGGAGCACATTCCCTGCAGAGGAGTGCCTAACCAAGCCTTGATACTGGGATGAGGAAATCGGACCTGCTTGGAGTGGATGTGCCATGCTGAGCTGACCCAACATGGGATGTCCAGCCATTAGTGGAGAGGAGATGGAGAGGATGGGGTAGAAAGAGGCTGAAAGCAGACTGGTAGGACTTGGGAAGAGGGAAGGATGGGTGAGCATGGGAATACATGGAAAAAAAGACCTTTTTAAAACAAATAATTTAATGAAAAGAAAAGAAAACATAATAAAAAAAGAAATAAAAATACAAACTGAGGGAATTCTGAAAATAAAAATAATCTGAGTAAATGAATAGGAACAACAGAGGCAATCATCACTAACAAAATATAAGAGATGGAAGAGGGAATCTCAAGTATTATGAATACAATAGAGGAAATAGATTCATCAGTTAAAGAAAATGTTAAATCTAGCAAATTTATAGCACAAAGCACCTAATAATTTTGGGACACAATGAAAGTACCAAATCTAAGAATAATATAGATAAAAGAAGAAAAAGAATTCTAGCTCAGAGACACAGAAAATATATTCAACAAAACTATAGAAGAAAGCTTTCCCAAATTAAGATGTGCCTATGAAGGTACAAGAAGCAAACACTAAATAGACTGGACAAACAAAACTGAAAAGTCTCCTTGACACATAATAATCAAAACAATAAACATACAGAATAAAGAAATAATATTGAGAGCCGAAAAAAAGGCTAAGTAACATATAAAGGCAGAACTATCAGAAATATACCAGACTTCCCTGAAACTCTGAAAGCCAAAATGTACTGGACAGACGTTTTGCAGACACTAAGAGACCATAAGTACCAGCTCAAACTTCAATACAGAGCAAAACTCTCAATCATCATAGACAAAGTAAACAAGATAGTCCATGACAAAACAAAATTTAAATAATACTTATCCACAAATCCAGCCCTAAAATAAGTACTGAAGAAAAACTCTAACCCAGGGAAGTTAGCTAAGTTGCCCATGAAAACAGGCAATAAATAACCCAATACCAGCAAACTCCAAAGAAGAGAAATACATACAAATTACCACCATCAACATCAAAATCAAAAATAACAATAATCAGCAATCACTGTCATGAAACTCTTTTAATACTAATGAACTCAATCATCTATAAAAAGACACAAGCTTATAGAATAGATACAAAAAAAGGATTCATCCTTCTGTTGTATACAAGAAACATACCTCAAACTCAAAGACAGACATCACCTCAGAGTAAAGGGTTGGGAAAAGAATTTTCCAATCAAATGGACCTAAAAACAAGCTGGTATAGTTATTATATTATTTAACAAAATAGACTTCAAACTAAAATTAATCAAAAGAGATGGAGAAGGACATTTTTATATCATCACAGGAAAATTTATCAAGAGGAAGTTCCAAATACAAAGGCACATACATTTGTAAAAGAAACATTACAAAAGCTTAAATCACACATCAAAACCCACACACTAATAGTAAAATATGTCAACACCCGATGCTCATCAATGAACACATCAGCCACACAGAAACTTGACAGAGAAATAAAGGAACTAGGAGACGTTATGACTCAAATGGATCTAAAAGATATATGGAACATTTCATTCAAACATAAGAGACTATACATTCTTCTCAGCACCTCATGGAACCATCTCTAAAATTAAGCACATACTCAGTAACAAAGCAAATCTCAACAAATATTAAAAGAAATACGGAGTAGCCCCCACTACCTTATTGGACCACAATGGCTTAATGTTAAAATAAACAACAACACAAATTGCAGAAGAAACACAAATTCATGGAAACTGAAAAATGCTGATCAGAATCATCACTGGGGCAAGAAAGAAATAAACTGAAGATTTCCTAGAATGAAATGAAGATACAATATACCCAAACAATGAAACAATGAAAGCACTGCTAAGAGAAAAGTTCATAGCACTAAGTGCCTACATACAGAAAGTAGTAAAATCTCACACACGTGACTTAACAGCACACCTGAAAGCTCTAGAACAAAAAGAAGCAAACTCCCCCAGGAGGAATAAATGCCAGGAATAATCAAATTGAGGACTGAAATCAATAAAATAGAGACAAAAGGAACACTACAAAGAATCAATGACTCAAAGAGTTGGTTCTTCGAGAAAATCAATAAGATAGAAAAACCCTTATCCAAATTAATCAAAAGGCAGAGAAAGAGACATCCAAATTAGAAAAATCAAAATATAAGGTGGACATAATAACAAACATAGAAGAAAATCAGAGAATTATTAGGTAATGATTTGAAAAATTGTACTACACAAAATTGGCAAACCTAAAAGAAATGGAAAATTTTCTGGATAGGTACCACATGTCAAAATTAAATTAAAGTAAGAGCAGATAAACAATTTAAAGAGACCTATAACTCCTAAGAAAATAGAAGTCATAAAAAAATCACAAACAAACAAAAAAGCCCAGCACTAGATGTTTTCACTCTAGACTTCTATGAGAATTTTAAAGGAGAGTTAATACCACTATTCCTCAAAATTATTCCACATAATAGAAACAGAAGGAACATTACAAAACACTTTTTATTAGGCAGTCACCCTGATACCCAAACCACACAAATATGCAACAAAGAAAGAGAATTGCAGACCAATTTTCCTCATGAACATTGATGTAAAATTACTCAATAAAATACTGGCAGACAGAATGCAAGAACACATCAAAAGAAATCATCCACTATGATCAAGTAGACTTGATCCCAGAGAGCAGAGGTGGTTTAACATAAGAAAATCTGTCAATGAAATCCACCATATAAAAAAACTGAAAGAAAAAAACTACATGATCATCTCATTAATTGCTAAAAAAGTTTTTGACAAAATCCAATAACCCTTTATGATAAAGGTCTTGGAGAGATCAGGGATACAAGGAACATACCTAAACATAATAAAGGTGACATACAGCAAGCCAATAGCCAACATCAAATTAAATGAAGAAAAATATCCAAGTGATTCAAAATCACTTTGAGAAAAATCACAAATAAGACAAGGCTATCCTATCTTTTCATATCTGTTAAATATAATACTAAGAGTTCTACCTAGAGCAATGCAACAACATAAGGAGATCAAGGGAATAAAAATTGGAAAGGAATAAATAGGCCTTTTGGTATTTGCAGATGATATGATAGTGTTTATATAAGTGACCTTAAAAATTTTATCAGAGAATTCCTAAAGCTGATAAACACCTTCAGTAATGTAGCAGGATGCAAGATTAACTTTAAAAAAAATCAGTAGCCCTCTTATATAAAAATGATAAACAAGGACAGAAAGAAATTAAAGAAATATTACCCTTTACAATAGCCACAAATAACATAAAATATCTTGGTGTAAGTCTAACAAAGAAGTAAAAGACCTGTTTGACAAGAACTTTAAATCTTTAAAAAATAAACTGAAGAAGATATCAGAAAAGGAAAGATCCCCCATGTTCTTGGATAGGTAAGATCAACATAGTAATTTTTGACAGTTTTATTAAAAGAAATCTACAGATTCATGAAATCCCTACCAATGTCCAAACACAATTCTTTACTGACTTCAATACTCAATGTCATAATAATAAAAAACCTTACGATAGCAAAAAAAAAAAAACCCTATATAATAAGGGAAGTTCCAAAGGTGTTACTATCCTTGACTTTAAACTTTACTAGAGAGTATAGTAATAAAACAGCTTGGTATTGGCATAAAAACTGAACTGTGGGCCAATAAAATCAAATGAAAGATCCTGACATTAATCCACAAATCTATAATTCCCTGATGTTTTGACAAAGAAGCCAAAAATGTATACTGAAAAAGAAGAAAGCATCTTCAACAATTGATGCTAGCATAACTGAATGTTCACATGTAGAAGAATGGAAGCAGTTCCACCCATATTCACAGCATACAGAAAGACATCCTGCATCAGTGAAAAGTAACTTGAAGTACTAGGATACAATTAGAAAAAGAAAAGGCACATTGTTTTGTTTTTGCTTTTGCTTTATTGTTTTGTTTTGTTTTTGCAAGCTGTACAGTAAGGCTGAAGGAGAAATCTGGGAGTGCAGTAGCTTCAAATGAGATCCATTTCACCCCCCCAAAAAAGTAGAATGCAAGCAGTTCCATATTTATTGCAGTAAGCAAAAAATGACCTCAACATAAATCCACCTACACTGAACCTGATAGAATAGAAAATGGGAAGTAGTCTTGAATGCCTTAGCACAGGAGTCTACTTTCTAAGTATAATACCAGTAGCAAAGACACTGAGAGTAACAATTAATAAATGGGACCTCCTGAAACAAAAAAGGACACAGTAAATCAGACAAAACAGCAGGCTACAGAATGGGGTTCTTTACCACAATCCCACTTCTGACAGAGGACTGCTCTCCAAAATATATAAAGAATTCAAAAAACTAGACATTAAATAAAAACACATAATCCAATTAATAAATGAGAAACATCTAGAACAGAGGATTCTCAACAGAAAAATCCCAAATGGCCAAAAGACTCTTAAATAATTGCTCAACATCCTCAGCTATCAGGAAAATGCAAATCAAAAGGAGTCTTTAGGTACTATCTTAGACCTGTCAGAATAGATAAAACCAAAAACACTGATGACAGCTTATGTTGGAGAGGATGAAGAGAAATGGTAACACTCAGACACTGCTGGTGGGAATGCAATTTGTACAGCCACTCTGGAAATCAGTATAGCTTTTCAAAAAAATTGGGAATCAACCTACTTCAAGACCAAGCAATACCAGTCTTGGGTATATACCCAAAAGATGCACAGCCACATTACCAGGACACTTGCTCAACTATGTTCATAGCAGCATTATTCATAATATCCAGAACCTGTAAACAATCTACATGCTTCTCAACTGAAGAATGAACAGAAAAGAATATGGTACACTTGCACAATGGAGAATTACTCAATGGTTTAAAAAATGACATCATTAAATTTGTGCCCGAATAGATGGAACTAGAAAAAAATCATCCCAAGTGAGGTAACCCAAACCCAAAAAGACAAGCACAGTATGTACTCACTCATAAGTAGATATTAGATGCAAAGCCAAGGATGAACAGGCTATAATCCATAACCCCAGAAAAGCTAGGTGAACAGGCGGAACCTAAGAGTAGTACACATGGATTACCCTAGGAAAGGGAAATGGTAAGATCTCCTGGTAAACTAGGGGGGGAGGGCAGAAGGGAGAGGATGAGGGTCGGAACATGAGGATTCTAGATGGCCTAGTTGGGGGAGGGATGGAGAGGGAGAACAATGAAAAAGATATCTTGACAAATCCCTATGATTATCATCTCATAGATATCCCTAACTCAACATTGTGGTGTTAGGGAGAAACCTGGTGCTAGGGAAATCCAAAGGAACCCACAAGGAGTTGCCCAGCAATAGTGGAAAGGGAGCCTGAACTAGCCTTCTCCTGTGGTCAGTTTGGTAACTACCTAATTGTCATCACAAAACCTGATCACAGCATCCTACACCTGATGGAAGCAGATGTCGACACCCACAGCCAAACACTTTTATGAACTCCTGAAGTTCAGCTGAAGAGAGGGAGAAGGAGGAGGAAATAGCAAAGGGGTCAAGAGCATGATGGAGAAAACCGGAGACATCTGACCTAAGCTAGTTGGAGCTTATGGATTCCTGACTGACAACTAGAGAGCCTGCATAAGACTGAACTAGACGTTCTGAATGAGGGTGATAATTGTGTAGACTGATCTGTTTGTGGGGCCCCTGGCAAAGGGACCAGAACTTATCCTGTGTATATTAACTATCTTTTTGAGCCCACTCTCTGTGGTAGTATGCCTATTCAGCCTTAAAGAGGAAAGAGAGGCTTGGTCCTACCTCGACTTGTGTTGTACCTACTAGTCCCTGTGTTGACTACTCAAGGAAGGCCTTAACTCCATTGAGGAGTTGATGGGGGATGAGGGGATGGGGAGGTAAAAAAGGAGACAGAGCAGGAACAGTAAATTGTATGTGAAAGGGAATAAAAAGAAAATCATGCCCATAGACTTCACTGGATAAACTCCAAAGACACTTAAAAAGGAGAAAATGAACTTCAGCCAGGGAAGCAGATGGCAAACTGTCCCCATGTCCAAAACATCTCTTAGACCATTTCCTCCAAACTTCCTCCTTTTATTCATCACTTTATACAAGCCTCCAACTGCAGCAGGTGTGCCCTGAGAACTGAGAGGCTGCTCAGCCAGATCTTTACCTTTCCTCACCATTCCTCCAAATCTAATTCCAAGTCTCATTCACAGCTCTGTTGCAGATGGCCTCCCTCAATCTCCTCTTCCTCTATGGCCCTCATGTCTAACACATTATCTAGAGACCTTCTCCTCCAAACTTCATTCCCTACACTCATTCCATTATTTCAGCCCCCAACCACACCAGGGATTTTCTGGGATCACACCAGCAAGCCAGCCACAGAAACAGGTAGTCTAGCTGCAGAATCACACCTCTTTTCCCACTCCTCCAAATCAAAACCTCAGCCTCATCCCACTCTTTAGCAGACCTCCATCCCAGTACCCATCTCCAGGGGCTCACACAGATCTTACTCTCCAGGTCTTCTCTCCACTTGTATCCCAGCCCTGAACTCCAGCAGGCATTCTCTGAAAACTCATCTGAAAGCCTTCCAGAGAACCAAGTAGGCCAGCAATGCAGTGAACCTTCAGATATTCACCCTCCCTCCTGTCTTCCAAATCCAACCCCCAAGTCTCACCCACAGTTCTGTATCAAATCACCTCATGTGGCTTATTCTCACTCTATGCTCCATTCCCAGGGGACTAAGCAAACCTTGGTGGACCACTTGCTTTTCCCCCTACTTTAGAGACTCCCAGTACTCACTTCCCAAGTGTCAGCCCCCAATACCTGGAAACACATTTTTTCCTTGAGTACCCAGTGTCCATACTTACTAGGATCTCAGAATTCCCTTCAAGGCAATCCACAACCACCACATTCTTCTAAGAACCAGAGAAAAACAGAAACCAAAAAGCAAACCACCCACCCAACAGAAACAAGGTATCAACACCTACAATTATAATTTCTCCCATACCAGTTATCTAGTCACTAATGTACAAAAACACAATCAATAACAACCAGGACCATGTGTCCCTGCTAGAGCCCAACAACCCCACAACATAGAAAGCCCTAAGTACTGTAACATATATAAAGCACACACACAAAAAAAAATATTAAAGTTGCCTTTTTAAATATATTAAAGATCTTTAAGACAGAAATGAATAAATTCCTTAATAAAATCTATGAAAATATTAACACACAGTAGAAATAATTAAATAAAGCAGTTCAAGAACTGAACATGGAAATAGAATCAATAGGGATCTCCTTAGCTAATTGGGAGCATAAGGGGTTGCAACCAAGAAGAGGTGGGAACAAATCACAAGAGAAGGAGATGATTGAGTGAGAAGAACAACAAGGAGGGAGAGAATAAAAGAGATGGAGATCTTAATAGAGGAAGACAATGTAGGGTTGGAAAAAGTCTGGGTACTAGGGAAACCTCCAAGAACTCACAAGATGTCCCTGGCTAGGTCTCCAATCAATAGTGAAAGTGTTGCCTAAACAGGACTTCCCCCAAAATCAAATGAATAACCACCCGTAAGTGCCATCACAGAACTTACATTCAACAATGAATAGAGGTAACAGGGATACATGGCTGGGCACTGGGCAAGGGGATATATGAGCAAGGGGATAGGGACTATGAGAAAATTTCCCACAGTGATGGCTGGCTGGGGAGCTCACTGAAGCAAAAACCTGGGAACCATCTGGAAAAGAAATCAAGCCCTTCAAGGATAGGCAACTGTACACTGACATGGGCAATATGTAGAGCCTCAAGTGGAGTGTTCAGGCTGTTTCTGTCATGGACTGGCAACTTGGAGCCCATTTTCTCCAGAGGAACATCTAACCCAGTTTGGATGTTAGGATGAGGCAACCAGACTTGCCTGGAGTGAATACTGAGCTAATCCACTTTGAGACCTCTTGCCCTTTTGGGGGAGGGGATGGGGAGATGAGGAGGAGGGAGGCTGAAGGCTGACCGGGAGGGTGAAGGGAGTTGGAACAAGAGTATACATGGATTTATAAAATGACTTTATTCTATAAAAATAAATAAAAAGAGAAAAACTCAAACTAAGAGAAATGTGGAAATGAAAAATTGAGGAACTCAGACAGGCACCTGGAGGCAAGCCTTAACAACAGAACATAAGAGATGGAAGAGAGAATCTCAGGCACTAAAAACACATACAAGAAATAAAAAGCACATTCAAAATATTAAACCTAAGATATTTCTTCCATAAAATATTTAGGAAATCTGTGACACTATTAAAATACCTAATATATGAATAACAGGAATAGAAGAAGAAGAAGAAGAAGAAGAAGAAGAAGAAGAAGAAGAAGAAGAAGAAGAAGAAGAACAAGAAGAACAAGAAGAACAAGAAGAACAAGAAGAACAAGAAGAAGAACAAGAAGAACAAGAAGAACAAGAAGAAGAATAAGAACAAGAAGAACAAGAACAAGAACAAGAACAAGAAGAACAAGAACAAGAAGAACAAGAACAAGAAGAACAAGAACAAGAACAAGAAGAACAAGAAGAAGAACAAGAACAAGAAGAACAAGAACAAGAAGAAGAACAAGAACAAGAAGAACAAGAACAAGAAGAACAAGAACAAGAAACGCAGGTAAAGTTTCAGAAAATATTTACAACAAAATCATAGAAAAAAAAATTCTATCATAAAGAAAGAGATGCCTGTCAATATGCAAGAAGAATATAGAACATCAAATACATTAGACCAGAGAAGAAATTCCCCCAGCAAATAATAATCACAACATTCAATGTAATGAACAAAGAATATTAAGAGCTATAAGGAAAAAAGACCAAGTAACATATAAAAACAGATTTATTATAATATCACCTGACTTCTCAAATGAGACTACAAAAGCCAGAAGGATCTAAACAGATATATTGCAGACTCAAAGAAAACACAGCTGCCTATTCAGACTACTTTACCCAGCAAAAGTTTCAATCATTGATGAAAAACAATGTGTAGCTCAAGCTGCTCTTGAACTCATACTCCCCCTGCCTCTGCCTCCTTCAGAAAATCCTACTGGCCTGCACTACCAATAAATGGCATGGACAGTTTATGGAGCCTCTGGAAGCAGGACCAGAATTTATTCTTAGTGTGTGAACTGACTTCTTGGAGTCCATTGCTTACAGAGGATCATCTTTCTTAACCTTGATACTGAGGGGAGAAGCTTGGTCCTACCTCAACTGGATATACCAGACTTCATTAACTCACTCTGGAAGTTCTTACCAACTCTGAGGAATGGCTTGTGAGATGGGGTAGGAGAAATGACTGGGGATATCGGGGAAGAGGTAAGGAATGGGGAAAAGTATTGGGTATATTAAAAAAAAAACCTTTTAAATAAAAAATGTCAAAAAATAGATGAAAAAAGACACAACATGATAAAATAAAATTTAATCATTGTCTATCTACAAATCCAGCCCTACAGAAGACCCTAGAAGGAAAACTCTAACCCAAAGAGGTTAACCTCAAAGAAAAAAAAAGGAAAAAGTAATCAAAACAGAAGAAACACACGCACACACACAAACCGCACCACTTAAGACAAAATGATAAGAACTGACAAACATTGTTCATTGATATCTCTCAACATCAGTGGTCTAAATTCCTCAATAAAAACATATATATTAAAAGAATTGACATGGAAACAACATTCATGATTCTGTTGCATCATATCAAGAATAGATATCACCTTGGGGTAAAAGGATGGAAAAGGATATAGCCGTTTTTTATATATAATGAAACAGACTTCAAACCAAAGCCAATCAGAAGAGATAGAAAAAAACACAAGAAACTCATCAAAGTGAAAATTCACCAAAAAGATATTGAAATGTTTATCATATCTACCCCAAACTCAAAATTACCAAAATTCATAAAAGAAACACCACTAAAACTTAAATTACATATTGGCCTTCACAACACTGATAGAAATTTTAATACCCTAGTCTCACCAATAGACAACTTATATAGACAAAACCTAAGCATAAAAATGCTGAGCTAACTGACATAAATCAATTGGACCTGACAATCATTTGTAGAACATTTAACCCAAACAGAAGAAAATATAACTTTTTCTCAGCATCTCATGGATCTTTCTCTAAAACTAACCACATAATTGGACAAAAATAAGTCTCAATAGAAACAAGAAAATTGAAATACCACCCTACTTCCTAATTGACCACCATAGATTAAGGCTGGATATCAACAACAGAGACCATACAAACTTCTGAAAACTGAGTAACTAACTCTACTTAATAAAAAAATGAGTCAAGACAGAAATTAAGAATGAATTTAGAGACTTTCTAGAATGAATGAAAATAATTACACAATACTCAAACTTATGAGACACAATGAAGGCTGTTCCAAGAGGCAAGTACATACTACTAAGTACTCTCATTAAAGAAGTGGAGAGATCTCCTACTAGTAATATACTTGAAAGTTCTAGAACATTTTAAAAGGAAAAATCAATAAAAGAGTAACAAAATACAATGAATCAATGAAAGAAACAGTTGGTTCATTGAGAAAACCAATTACAGTTGACAAGCCCTTATCCAAAGTAATCAAAGCCTGACAGAGAACATGCAGATTTACAAAATTACAGATGGAAAGGGGACACAGCAACAGATACCAAGGAAATGTATGGAATCACAATGAAGTATTTTAAAACCTATACCCCACTGAATTAGAAAAATCTAAAGGAAATGGGTATTTTTTCAAATTTTACCACTTATCAAAGTTAAATCAAGTTTAGAATGAAGTATGGTGGTGTCTCAGAAAACTGGGAATCAATCTCCCCAAGATCCAGCAATACCACTTCTGCATGTATACCCTAAAGATGCACATTCACACCCCAAAAGCAGTAGCTCAGCTATGTTCATAGCATCATTATTTATAATAGCACGAATCTGGAAACAACCTAGATGTCCCTCAACTGAAGAATGGATTAACAAACTGTGGTACATCTACACAATGAAGTACTATTCAGCAGTAAGTAAAAACAGTATTCTAAAATTTGCAGGCAAATGGATGGAGAATATCCTCTTGTGCGGGGTATCACAATCCCAGAAAGAGAAGCAAGGGATGTACTCACTCAATAGTGAACTTTAAAGAAAAAAATAAAAAAGAGAGATGTCATTGTACATAAGAGCTCAAGTCTAGAACATAGCTAAATGACACAATGTTTCACTTCTACATTGATAGCCTCTGGCAAGGGTGTGGGTAAGGAAAGACTTGTTTTCTTTAAGGGTCTGCCCACAGGGAGTTTATTTATGCTTCAGTAAGTAAAAGAGCTGCATGAATGGGCAGCTTTGTAAAGGGAGAGATCATAAGAGTGGGCATGAATCTGAGAGGTTTGATAACTGAGTTTGATGGGGTGCATGATGCAAAAACACCATATATATACATATATATATGATAATACCAAAGGATATATGATGGTCAATATGTATTCTGTCAGTGCTATATTATATTTTCACACACAAGAATATCAAAAAACTTTTAAACACTTTTTTACTTGCCTTATTATTATAATACAAGTACATCATTTCACAGATATAAAGTAAATAAATAACTTTTGAAATCTAAAAAATAAAAATAAATCAGAGCCATAAACCCTAGTGAAACAGGAGCAGTAATTAAAAATCTCCCAACCAACCAAGGCTCAGGGACAAGATGACTTTAGCACAGAATACTACTTGGTTTTCAAAAAGTTAATGTCATTATTCCTCAAATAATGCTATAAAATATAAGCAGAAGGAACACCACACAGCTAATTTTAGGAGGCAGTTGTTACTTTGATATTCAAACCATGTAAAGGCCCAACAGAGAAAGGAAATTACAGACCAGTTTCCATTATAAACATACTTGCAAATAATTATCAATAAAATACTTAGAAATCAAATATAACAACATATCAGAAGGATCATCCACCATGATCAAGTAGCTTTCCCTGTGGTGATGCAGAGATTTTTCAACATACTTAAATTGATAAATGCAATTTACTATGTAAATAAAAGAAAAAATATCCTCATGTTAATCCCACTAGATGCAAAAAAGATCTTTTACAAATCCAATACTCCTTCAAGATAAAAGCTCTGAAGAGATTAGTGATACAAGGTACATACATCAACAAAATAAAGACAATTTACAGCAAACTCATAGCCAGAATTAACTTAAATGGAGAGAAACTCAAAATGATTCCATTCAACTCTTTCTATATGTATTCAATATAACACTTCAAGTTATAAGTAGAGCAATAATACAACAGAAGAGACCAAAAGGATACAAATTGTAAAGGAAGAGGTTAAAGTATCTATATTTAAAGATGATATGAAGTACGAATAAGTGACTTTCAAAATTCTACTAGGAAACTAACAACTGAAAACACTTTCAGCAAAGTAGCAAGATACAAAATTGACTCACAAATATCAGTTGCCCTTTTATATGTAAAGGATAAACAGACCAAAGAAAAAATCAGGATAACAATATGCTATACAACAGACTTGGTTAATGGAAAATATCCTGGGGTAACTCTAACCAAACAAGTGAAAACTTGTATGAAAAGAACACTATGACATTATAAAAAGAAATTAAAGAAGACATTAAAAAATGGAAAGATCTACCCTGCTCATGGATTAGTAAGATTAATATTGTAAAAATGGCCATCTGACCAAAAGCTATCAAGAGATCCAGTGCAATCCCCATTGAAACTCTAACATAAATCTTCATAAGCCTTAAAGGACAATTTTTAAAGTCATGTGGAAATACACACATACACACACACACACACACACACACACACACACATACACACACACAAGCCCAACAAGAGAACTAAAACCATTCTGAACAACAATAGAACTCCTGAAGTCATCAACATTCCAGACCTCAAATTGCATTACCAACTTATAGTAATAGAAACAGTATGTTATTAGCAAAAGAACAGATGCACTGATCAATAGAATTAATTGAAAAGTCAGACAGAAATCCACACATTGTTGGTCTTGTGATTTTTGAGAAAGAAGCCAAAAATACACACTGGAAAAAAAGAAAAGAAAAGAAAAGAAAAGAAAAGAAAAGAAAAGCATCTTCAACAAATTGTGCTGACTAAACTGGATGTCTGAATGTAGAAGAATGCAAATAGATCTGTATCTATTACCCTTCACAAAATTCAAGTTCAGGTGAATCAAAGACCTCAACATAAAACCAGACATATCAAACCTACTAGGAAAAAAAGTAGAGAATAGCCTTGAATGTATTGGCATAGGAAAAGATTTTTCTGAACATAATACTATTAGCATAGACACTAAGATCAACAATAAATAGAACATCATGAAGCTTAGAAGTTTCTGCATTACAAAGAACAATGTCATTTGGACAAGTGGCAGCCTACAGAATAGGAAAAGATTTTTTTCCAAATACACATCTGAAAGAGGACTAATATCCAAAATACAGAAAGTATTGTTATTCAATACATAACAAAGCACAAATATCCCAAATAAAAAATGGAATTTAGAGGATCCTCAAAAGAAGAAACTCAAATTGCTAAGGAATACTTAAAGAAATGTTAAACATCCTTAGCCATCCAGGAAATACAAATCAAAATTACTTTATGATTTCATCTTACATGTGTCACAATGACTAAAATCAATAATATAAGTGACAGTTCATGCTGCAGAGGATGAGTAAGGAGAAAACTCATTCATTGCTGGTGGGAGTGCAAACTTGTACAGCATACTATGGAAATAATTGGGGCAGTTCCTCAGGAAGATAAAGAATCAGTCTATGCTAAAATCTAACTATATTACTCTTGAGCATATATCCCAAAAGTGTTTCATCCTACTACAGAGATATTTGCTAAACCATGTTCATTGCTATTCTATTCATAATAGCCAGAAATTAGAAACAACTACACATCCTTCAATGAAAGAATTGGTAAAGAAAATATGATGCATTACACAATGGAATATTACTTAGCTGTTAGAAAAAAAATGAAATCATAAAACTTTTAAGTAAATGGCTGGAACAAAAATAAAAGTCATCCTACCTGAAGTATCCCAGTCAGAGAGAGACAAATATAGTATGGAATTTCTTGTATGCGGTTACTAACTGTTAAGTAAATGATAACCACACTGAAATCTATTGAACCACAGAGGTTAGGTATAGAATAAGAGACTAAAGTATAGATAGAAATTATTGGAAAAGGGAAATAGAGTAGATTGATATGAATGTATCAGGGACTGGAATAGAATGATGAAGTGGGAATGGAAAAAGATATGGAGATTAGGGAAGAAATATAGGGAGAGTCAGCTAACACATAATACAGTAAAAATCTTCCTAAAATAAATTCATATATAAAGAAGATCTAAATGAAGTAGCAAATAATGGAGAGACAGAATCCCAACTGAACATTTCTTGCCATCAAATTAAGCTTTAAGTAATGAAATTGGGTTACAAGCAAAAGGGATCTCCTGGGAAACCCCAGAGAACCCAGGATGTGGCCAAGATGATATGTTGTTCTCCACAAATTGACAGGAAGGCCACACTACTGAAGATAATATTTACATAGCTCATTGAATATGGGTAAGTGGAGCTTGTACTTACACAGAGCCTTCACCCCATGTTCTAGCATCATTGGTATATGAAGTTACCCTGCATGCTACTAAAGGAGAATTATAAACAGCAAGCCCATCACAAACCCTTTTATTTATAATGGTAATATGATAATGCAATGATGGCACAAAGCTAATGGGAGTATCCAACCAATAACTGATTTGACTTAAGGCCCACTCCATGAGAAAGAACTCATAACCAACACCGGTTGAGTGATCAAGAACATAAAATTAGATAGGCCAGGAATTTAAGGCAAAATCAAATACTGTTTTTTAAAAGTAGCAATAAAATGACTCCTGATGATATTCTACTATGCTCACAGGTCAGTGCCTTGCTCAGCCACCAACAGAGATAATTCCTCCTACAGCAGATAAAAACAAATATAGACAGCATGGCCCTAAAATATATAGAGACCTCAGTACACTCAACCCTAAAGGAAATGTCTCCATCAAGCGCTTTTTTCATCATGACTCAGGACCCTACTGAAAGAATGCACAGAGTCTGAGAGCCAGAGGGAATAGAGGACACCAAGAAAACAAAATGTTCTGAATCAACAGGATGGATGCACATATAAACTAACAGAGACTGAGGCACCATGCACAGGGCCTGCATGGTTCTGCACCAGATGAGATCCTAGAGCTGAAGGGAGAAGTGAACATATGACCTCTCCCTAACCCAGAAGCTATCTTCAATTGATAACCACTTGCAAATGAAAGTTTAGTTTATTTCCAAGGAATCTCACTGGGGAAACAAACTATTCATAAGAGTAGGCTGAATACCCAGCAGTAGATAGCCAACAGCAAAAGAACTCAATAGCATCTTTGGACATTCCTTGTTTCATATGTGATATCAGGGCATTTCATTCTATTGCTGTTTGTTTTGTTTGTTTGTTTGTTTTATATATGTGGTCTCACTATGTAGCTCTGGCTATCATGTAGACCAGGCTTGCCTCGAACTCACAAGGATCCACCTGCCTCTGCCTGACAGGTGCTGAGTTTAAAGGCCTGTGCCTCTTTGCCCATCTTCTTTTTTTATTTAAAAATTTATAATAATAATATTTCTTTTAAAACATTATTTTTATTTTTATTTATTTTATTTATATATTTCTTTTCTCTCATTTTATCCTACATGTACTTCTTGTGTATATTGTAGTTTCCACTTTAGTGGGTTTTTATGGGATTCCTGAATGTGTGAAAGACTAGATCTCTGCATATATATCAGTTTCTTGGGCATTTTAACTTCTGTCTGTTTTGTTCTTATCCAATGTGTTAATTTTTGTTTTATTATCTTTTCTTTTATTATTAACCCTAAGATTCCTGCTTGTTTTCTAATGAGAGACACAAAAGTAGGTGGATCCTGATATAAAAGAACAGAAAGTAGCAGAAGGTGGGGAAACCATAGTCAGGATATATGACATGAGAACAAAACTCTATTTTCAATGAAAGAAAAAACTATCAAAAAAAATGACACAAGAGTGAGAAAGGTAATGACAACTGAAGAAATGAGCTATCAATCTGCAAAGAAACATTAAAACTACAGATTAATATTTTTAAATTATAATTATATTAGAAAGAACAAGTATTGGACTAGAAAAAACTTTTCTCATGCAATCCACTCTCTTTTTAAATATTTATTTATTCATTATGTATACAGTGTACAGAAGAAGGTAACAGATCTCATCATAGATGGTTGTGAGCCACCATATGGTTGCTGGGAATTGAACTCAGGACCTTCGGAAGAGCAGTCAACACTCTTAACATCTGAGCCATCTCTCAAGCCCTGTAATCCACTCTCTTTATCTTTCTTGTCACTTCCTCTTCCACATCCTCAAAGAAATTCATTTTTAAAATACTACTTGAAAGTTCACTGTAAGCATAATTACCTCTGCTCGAATATGTAAACTGCATACTCAGCCAAGACCAAGTATACAAGCTCCTGGATTTGGACAAAGGAAGACATGTCTGCAGCTAGCTGCTGCTGAACTGTTCTATGGAGCAAATGATAATCTGCCACTAACCTTTCTCTCTTCTACTCTGTAATAGAGCTGCAGTCTAGCTCACTTTACAATTTTTACCTGATTTGCTCTTGAAATTGCCTTGCTGTTGCTATAACTTGAAGTAATATTGATTTTAAATGTTTTTAGAGCACAATGTTAACGCCAGGAATGCCTTTGTTTTATACTGTAAATGATTTATAATTTCCAGTAGGAAGTAAACTTAACTTTTCTCATAATTTAGTAAAAAAAAATTACATGTTAAATTTATATTTTAAATTCACTTTGAGGAAATTAACATCTTGAAGATAAAAATGGTGAAAACCATAAAATTAAACATGAAGGCATAACAATTGTTTTATCTCATTTCTATTTCTCAGGATTTGAATTTTCAACAGTAGTCCCTCTGTTTGTTTTAGATATTATGTTTATCCAATAAAGGAGATGTTTTCTTTTTTATTTAAATGATGAGTAATATTTATACATGTGTTAGACTTCAGAGAGCAGAAAACTCAGTTTTCTATTTAACTATTGGAAAATTTAGAGTCTAAAATAGTCATGATTTATAAAACTCTGTTAGAAATTTGATAATAAAAAATGTACAGTTATCATAATGCTAGAACTAGTGTATTTCTTCTTCATAAAATGAGCAAAAAAAAAACAGGTTAAGTTTGGGAAAACTGCAAAAGAATAATTATGACCTAGAAAAATTAGCAAACAAATTTTTAAAATGTTGAATTTAATATGAATATAAAAATAGCCTTATCTCTATAAAATTGTGCTGTTCTTATAATTATACTGACTTCAGCACTTATTTGGATTGAAATCTTAACATTAATATGTTTTCTGTTCAATACACACACATATGTCTTTAGTCTATTCTCACATATATGTTGCTTCTTTGTTTGAATCAAAGTCTAACTATGTAGATCAATGTGGCCTAGAAGTAATTATATAAATAAGGGTGACTTCAGACTTACAAAAGTCTCCCAGTCTCCCACTTCCCAAAGCTGGAATTGAAGATGTACTTCAATCCATCCATATTTCTATTTTAATTTAGTTCTGTAATTCGCAGAAAGTGTATTCTAGTTTTCTATCTAGATATAAACAACCAAGACAATATGCCTTCTCCAGAAGCCAGCAACAATTCTAGGATAAGCACTGAGAAAAATAATCTACTAGAATCACTGAAAAGGACTTCAAAATAGTAATTATAAACATGATCATAATTGAATGAACCTAATTCAAGGATATCAATATATGCCATAAAGAAGACTGTGAAAACACAAACAGTTCAGTGAAATAATGAAAGCAATTCAAGACATAAAAGTAGAATACAACAAAATAGATTCAATAAAGAATATTTAAACAAATAAAACTGGAAATGAAATACTGTTGATATCAAATTAAAAACTTCAGAGGTAAACAAGCCCCACTAACAGATGAAAAGAAATGAATGAGAAAATTTCAGGTTTGAAGATAAGGTAGAAGAAATGGATAGCCAGAAAATATTTTTAAATAAAATCATACAAAAAATCTCTCCCACCCAGTCTAATAAAGGAGATGTATATTAAGGTATGAGGGGCATACAGAACACCAAATAGACAGCATCATAAAAGAAACTCTCCATGATACACAACAGGGAAAACATTGTATATAGAACAAAGAAAAAATTTAAAAGCTGAAGGAAAAAATTGGCTGAGTTACAGATAAAAGCAGTCCCAGTAGAATAACATTTGACTTTCAGTGGAGACCCAGAAGGGTCTGAATGGGTGTTCTACAACCACTAAGATACCACATCTGAAGTCCCAGACTACTATATATAGCAAAACTATCCATCAAAATCAACAGAAAAAGAAAAGCATCTCATGAAAAATAATTACACAATTTACATCAACCAGTACAGCTCTACAGAAGGCACTAGAAGGAAAACTTTAGTCTAAACAGTCTATTTATCCATGTGGAATAAATAACTCCAAAGAGTTAATTTTAAAAAAGGGAGAAACCACACAACAAAGTAATAATAAACACTGATCATTAGTAACTCTCAGTATTAATGATCTCAATTCCCAATAAAAAGACATTGACTAACAGATTAAATTAGAAAACATTCATCTTCCTGCTGCATCCAAGAAACATACCTCACTAATAAGGAGAGAAATTACCTTAGAGTAAAAGCATGGAAAAATATTCCAAGCAAGAGTGGAAATAAGAATCAAGAAGATGTGACCCTTTCAATATCTGATGAAACAGATTTCAAACCAAAACTAAGGTGGTTAGGGAAAGATAATACATAATCTTCAAAGGAATAATCCATCAAGAAGATATTGCAATTTTAAACATTTATGAAACAAACACAAAGGCACACAAATTCCACCCCCCAAAATTCACTGCTACAACTAAAATCACATATTGATGTTCACATGGTAATAGCTGGTGAATTAAGAACCCCATTATCACAGTTTAATAGGTGATACAGATAAAAAGTAAAAGAAATTCTGGAACCAAGTAATATCATAAGGCAAATCAGTATTAGCTGATACTTATAAAACATTCCACTAAAGAATATACTTCCTTTACGGAAGTCCATGGCACTTTCTCCAAAATGACAAACCAAGTATCAATAAATGTAAGAAAATTTAAATAACATCTTGCAATCT
Organism: Sigmodon hispidus; assembly: GCA_004025045.1. Classification (NCBI taxonomy): domain Eukaryota; kingdom Metazoa; phylum Chordata; class Mammalia; order Rodentia; family Cricetidae; genus Sigmodon; species Sigmodon hispidus. The sequence goes on along the minus strand of PVIH01022853.1, from coordinate 949 downwards.
GATCACCAAGAATTAAGCTAGATATCAATAAAAGAAATGACAAAGTATACAACCTCATGCAAGATGAACAACAGACTACCGAATGAAAACTCAGTCAAAACAGAAATTAAAAGTTAAATGAACACTTTTTTGGACTGAATGTAAGTGAAAATACAATATAATAAAATCTATGGCACACAGTGAAGGCACATTCATAGCACTAATTGTGTACATTGAAAAATGGAGAGATCTCATTTCAATAACTTAATAAATTGCTTGAAGGCCCTAGGTAAACAAGAATAAATGATACAAAAAGAGTAGAGAAGAAGTAATAAAATAAAGACTAAAAACAAGAAAGCAGAAATAAAGAAAAATAATACAAAAATCAATAAAACCAAAAATGGCTCTGCAAAACTGAAAACCATTAGCCAAATACTGAAAAGATAAAAAGGAACATACAAATTAATAAAATTGGAGATTAAAAATGAGACATTATGACAATCATCAAGGAAATTCAGAAAATCATAAGAACATCCTTTAAAAAATCTGTATTCGTCTGCCTGACCCCCAAGTACTAAAGAAAAATAGAAAACTAAACATTGTTGCATTAAAAAAAATCTGTATTCAGTCAAAGTGGAACACTTTTTTTTTTTTTTTTTTTTCCCTCATTGATTCTTTTTATTTGTGAAATTTTAATGTATATTATAAAACCCCATATTTTTATAATATATGACAATATAAAACATAACTTTAATATATAACATATAATTTTAAAAATTAAATTTTAATACCTAACAGGTTCTTTCTTCTCCTGTGTTTTTCTCTATATTTTAATATCACCTTATATATATATTTTTTGCCTTCATAAATTATGCTAAATGAGCAGTATATATTGAGATAGATACCCTTGGCAAAAATTATAGAAATAGATATATTATAATAATTTTAATTTCTCATAGTTGCCATTTTA